>VYXB01007292.1:494481-505375 GCA_013397135.1 Pachyramphus minor | reverse complement strand
GCCATTTCCTCTTGTCCTGTTGCTGGCTGCCTGGGAGCAGAGCCCAACTCCCACCTGCCAACACCACCACCTTTCAGGCAGCTGTAGAGAGCTATAATGCCTCCTCTGAACCCCTTCAGCTCCCTCAGCTGTTCCTCATACGACTTCCTTCAGACTCTTCCTCAGCTCCATTGCTCTTCTCTGGACATGCTCCAGTCTCCAATGTCTTTCTCAGAGAGATGACCCAAAACTCAATCCATGATTCGAGGTGCAGCGTCACAACTGCAGAGTACAGAGTGAAGGCCATTGCCCTGGTCCTGCTGGCCATGCTATTTCTGACACAAGACAGGTACCATTGGCCTTCTTGGCCACCTGGGCACATGTAGGCTCATGTTCAGCTGCTGTTGACCAGCACCCCCAGCTCCTTTCCTGCTGGGCCGCTTTCCAGCCACTCTGCCCCCAGCTTGCAGAGATGAATGGCATCATTCTCCTATTGCTACTTTTTGTATTTTCTCCCTGGACTTCCAGGATGGGTTGGATTTAATGTGCAGCACTCCCATGTGTCAACTCATGAACTCTTCAAAGGATGCATTATAAAGGTGATCTCTGAAGGCACACTGGGCACGAGTGGCATTTCTGGAAGTACAGTAGTCTGGTAAGAAGCTGGCTGCAGGACATCTGGAAGACCTAAGCAAATGTGCAAAACTCTTGAACTCTGCCAAGGCAAGCTCTTGAGTGAAAAGATAGGGATGTGTTTGGAAAAAGCTAGATGTATGATAGCATTACATTTAGTAATAAAATCTCACAGTGAATAAGAGAACATTGTGCTTTTCTTGCTATAAAATTTTATATTTTTTTTACCTGCCTTTTTATTCATAACCATGTCAAATTCTTTTAAGAGGATGGGATCATGGAGCTAGTGCAAGGGAGGGAAGATTTCTGAGGCACCTTGCAGACTGCTAAGAGAGTCCCAGCACAGAGCAAGGAGGTTGCAGCTTCCTGAGGGAAGGACCTGATGCATTGGGGAGCTTCCAGCTGGTCTTCAAAGGGAACATGCAAACCTTCTTGGAACAGAGGGGAGAGAAGGTAATTTTGATGTAAATCAGAAATCTGCTGAATCTACTGCCATCTCACCTGTAAGCAAAATTTGTGCAAGGATGCAGTAGGACAGGAAAAACTATGTATAAGTCCTTTTAATTTCTATTCCTTCTCCCCTAGCCACTTTGAATTTCCTCTACTAAAAAAGTTAAGTACTCCAGTCTTCTTGGCTATTTTGAGTTTTAAAGTGTTTTGGTCTTCCTTGTGGAGCTCGTTACACACATACATCCATCACAAAGTTATGGGTGACTCACTGGACCATTACATCACTCCCTTTCCCCTAAAGGAGTCACCCAAAGGGAGACCTTTAAAGGTGCAGATGTCTTTTAAGATTCTGAGTCTCAACAGTGTTCCGTGAATTGAAAATCTGCCTCTTGTATCTGAAGAAACAACCTGAAAGATGTCTGCTTGTGTTGTACTGCTTTGTGCTGAGCCAATGGCATTGCACTGACATTTAGTGCTGTGCCCTTTTAACACAATATTATAGGCATGATTTCTATGATATTGGCAGTAGAACCTCTGTGGCTGAAAACTTAGTGAGTTTCCTGGCTGTGGAGATAAACTCTTTGTATAACACATAGTTCAGATATGGTAACACTCTGGTGGCAGATCTTGTTTGTTCAATCTGACTTCAATTCAGTTGATTCAACAATTTCCCAATGCTGTGGTACCTTGGCTTTGCAGAAATTTAAGGGAATTTCTGACATGGCTGTGAGATGGAGATTTTTGGTCTCATTTTACAGGTGAGGAACTGAAGCAGTGAAAGAGCTGTTCAAGCATTTTTCTGTCTACTGCCAGGGTACAACTGAATTTAATTTTCCTAGTCCAGTGCCTGACGTAAGACAAGTTTCCCTTCTGTGTGTTTGTCTGCTTGATTAGAAAAGCCAGTATTTTATTGTTTATGTCTTTCTGACTGAAGATAGATCTATTGCAGTAAGTGACAGTTTTTTGTGTGTTTGGTAGTGGGATTTTTTTGTTTGTTTGTTTGTTTTAAATTTTTTAATTTTTTTTTATTTCAATACTTTATGTCAATGCTTTATGTGTAAAAGTACTATGTCCAATACAGCAGACAGACAAATATACGCAGGACAAGTTGACCACCCCAGCATTTCCTGCATGCTCACACAATACTAGTCATGCTCTAATGTACAAAATCCATCTACATGTCCTCAATGAATTATTTTCATTTCAAATGGAAAAACTGTGGACTGTATCCTTAAAGAAAAGTACTTATCTGGATAACTAACTTGGAAGATCATAATCAAAATGAACAGTGAAGATTCATAAAGAACTCAATAAACCTATTTTCATTAACTAATCACTAGAAGTATTTGTAAGTATTTGGCAATGTTTTTTGGTTTTACAAACCACTTCCTAAGTGATTTGCAGCAGGAAGCAAGACAACCACATAATTTTTCTTAACCTAGTTAGTAGGAAGCGGAACTCCTGCTTCTGTCAAAGAGGATTTCAAGAAAACATGTCAGAAGTTAAAAATAAGATAATTGTATCTGAGAAAACTCACCTCTTCTGATTTGTTCCTCAGAATGCCTCTGAAATTTAGGGAAATGATCTGTTGGTCTATGTGGTCATCAGTAATTTTATCAGATAGTGTAATGACATGGAAAGTAAAAATATTTTTGTAATTGAACCATTGTCAAGTATATACATACCAACTGTGCCCAGTTCCTTGAACCAACCTTTAGCATTTTGGACATATACTTTGATATCACTGGAAAGGAAACAAAACCACCATATGTGATTTCAATAGGTCCAATAAGCACCTGGTCAGATGAGCTGCAATTTCACAAACACAAACCCATGTGTAACAATTACAAATAGTAAACTACACGCCCCACCTTGAGGGGGAGACTGGCCCATGGCCATGCACTCTTTGCCTGGGTTTATTTTATCCAGGGACAGCAGTGAAAAAGTACATTGTGTACCTCAGCTGAAAAACTATGATGGATTTCAGGTATTCTTTTAACAACTGAAGAAAAGAAGGCAGTTGAAGGCCTGGGTTCAGGGAAACAACCAAGGCCATCAGCAAGTGCCATCTCTATTTCTAATCTCATGTTTTAAGTAGGAGACCACCCTATTTTTCATAGTACAAACTCAGCAGCTGAAGTATGTTGGGGTTGGATTTGAGCTCGAGACAAGCTTTGACCAGTGGAGGGATTGTGAAGCCAGAGTTTAGGAAAAGGAGCTGTTTGGCCCTGTGTGTATCTCCTGCTGCAGAGAGAAGCCACAGCTGTGAGATAAAACAGCTAAAGAGATTTGTAACTACCTTTAGCCAATTGTAAATCCCCCAGTCATCTTTAAGATTTACCCCTCACCATTCCTCTGTATTTTACCCTATCACATCTCTAAGTTTTACATATACCACCCCTATTCCACCCAGATTCTAGCCCTTTCTACAAGAGACCCTTTAAAAAGCTGTCCTTTTGTCTAATAAAAGAGTGTGCCCTTTTCCACCGACCCTGTGTGTGTGTGTGTGACTTCTCTTTGACCCGGAATTGCACCCTGCTCTTTCCCCCCGCTCCTAGGAGCGGTCCTACAGAGACACAGCACAGGAGTTCCCACGGACTCGAAGCTACCCTCGAACCCAAACCGGGTCAGAAGTAGAGTATGATATTGACTGATGTCCAGTTTTTACCATAAATTTTATGATTTAATATTAGGCCAGAAACTTGACTGGTGTCAAAGTCCCTGTCAAGGAACTGAACAGGTAGCCACTGAGATGTGAAGCCTGCTCAGGTGTACAACCTGAAGTGTACATCGTTTGGTCCAGTCTCTGAGCACTTTGCCAGTCATTGAGTGTTTCCTACATGGGGAGCACAGGCCACTGATTGAATAATTTGACTATTTTTAGCGCATAGGTCAGACCTTATAATATGAAATGCCTACAAGGAGCACATAATAAGAAATGGCACACTGAATCCGACTGCTGTTAATCTCGGTCACTGTTTGATTTAAATGGAGCAAGAGGTGATACATTTTGGGTGTGTGTGTGAGTAAGTAGACCACTTTCTGCAGTCTACCTTGTATGTCTGTAATCCTGGTTGTATCAGGGCTGCTAGAGGGTTTCTTGCTTCCTATCCCATTAGTTTCTGTTTCTGGAACTAGTCTAACCCCTCTTTGAACCTGTTGATAATAATTCAGTTTCCAGACGCAGCAAGTCCCAGAGTTTCACTATCTGCTCTGTAAAATAGTTTCTTTAATCTATTTAAATATCTTATTAGATTTGACAGGGGATTTCTAGTTTGCTGGATTTGGTTAATAATCCTTGGGTTCCCTGTATCTGAAAACTTCAAGATTTCTTTTTAAACATCAGTTATAACGTCCTCCCTCATCCTTTTCTTCAAAGTGAAGTCCCAGGCTTTTAAGTGCCTCCTTGACCTTTGTACTTGCCCTTCTCTAAGTCCCTTTCAGACATGGAAAGAAGAAGAGGAGACAGTATTCAGGATATGATAACACAAAAGATATTCATAGCAGCAATCTGCCCTGTTCTCAGGACTCTTCCAGGTGTTACCCAAACATTGCTTGCACTATGAGTGCCTGTGTGCATAGAGTCAAAGATTTTAGAGAACTCACGATGATGACTGCAAGATATCCTTTCTGAGTGGCATTTTCTGAGTTCAGCAATCATATCTGAGATCAGTTTTCAGAAACAGATTACTTTTTGTTTGTTTATGTATCTCTAGCATTAAATGTTGCCACAAAAAATGAACCATAACCTTATCATTCCTGTGTGTCATTGTATCTGGTAAATTGGTACAGGTCTTGAGATGGAATGGTCATATTTGAGACCACTGCAGCTGATGCAATTTTGCAGTTACAGAGGAATTTCTTGGATCAGTAGGACTAATTCTCTGGTTGCAGGATCCTGTAGCAACATGAAATCCCTACCATGGGAGGTTTTCTTTAGAACTGATTTTTCTCCCTCATCTATATGGAAACGCTGCTGCAGAGTCATATTATGATAAAAAACTTCATCTTACCTTTCATTTTGTTTTAATTTGTCACAAATTTATATGGAATTGTCCTCAGGTTGTCTTTTTTCTTAGACTTAAAGGACTGTTTATTACTCTGGTATTTATCCTCGAGCTGAATTTGTAGAGGTATACTAACTGTTGTCTTAGCTTTCATGTTATCCTGGATGTGCCAAGCTCTTCTAGTCTCCTGCTGTAAGATATCTCTACAAAGTAACTTGGCATCCTAGCCACCTTTGCAATATTGTTCTGGGTTACACAAAGACTCTTGTATCCACCTTTTCTTTTCTCTTCTCCAAATATGCTTACTAATTTAGACTGTGGGGAGGGATTTAAGATAAGAGTGGTACTTTCCTAGGAGAAGAATGTATCCATGAGTGTGAAGAGACTGGCAGGCTGATGACTTGGAGGGCATGCACACCTGCCACCTCAGGCCCCGAGCTGGGTGTTGTTTCTCTGTCCTCACACAAACGACTCATCTGTGATAACTCCGTTTGGGGAGGCATCAGGACAATTCACTCACGTGGCCTGAAGATATTCATCTCTGCTGATGATCATAACGGATCCACCTGTGCTTAGAAGGTGTCAAAGACTCTTGAAATGTCCTGTGATCCAGTGTTAATCATCCAGTGAAGAAGTCTCCACCCAAGGGGAGGTACCGGAGGCACTCTGAGCCCAATAAAAGACCACACTCTGACTTCACTCAAGAGGTTGAGGGTCTCCTTCCCTCACTCCATGGGACTTCTACTACTCAGGCCTCTGCCACCACCTCAGAGGATCAGGACTACAATGACCATTGGAGTTGCAGTGACCAGGTGTCATCCCAGGATCTGGCCAAAGCCACCCAGCCGCCACCCCAGTGCCATGAGCTGCCGGCACTCAGAGGGAGCCCTGAGTCAGACACAGCTCACCATTGCAGCCAAATTCATGTACGGCCGGCAGTCTTCAGTCTCTTCAGGAGAGAGTCTGGAGAAGCAGATAATTTTCTCCATGTACCCCTCTGGTTGCTCTGTTTTGCTGCTTTGTTTGTTTTGTTCTCCCTTTTCAGTAAAAACTGTTATTAATTTCTACACTTTACATGAATGTCTCATAATTTCAATGCTAATAATTTAGAGACAGAGGTTTCTTTTCCATTGGAGGTCCTGCCTCCTGGCACACATTGTCTATAAACCAAGACACTGCCCCACCTCTGGAAGAGTTCAAGGCCAGGCTGGATGGGGCTTAGAGCAACCTGGTCTAGTGGAAGTTGTCTCTGCCCCTGGCAGGGGTGTTGAAAGTATAAGATTTTTAAGGTCCCTTCCAGCAGGAGGGACTCTATGATAGTTTAAGTAGACCTGCTGTTTATTACAGAGTAGTGCAGACCGGCCTGAGTGACTTCAGCCAGCTTGGTTATGGATGGGTTGTAGTGGGTGAGAGAAGCGAGGTCATGCAGAAGGATTTTTTTGTCATAAGCTCCACAGTTACCTAGCTGCTTTTGTCCCAATATGACTTTAAAGTCAGTTCATGTATTTTTCTCTCATTAGACTGTAGATACATAATTTCTTGATATTGGTTTTTCTTTGACTTTCTTTTCCCCATACACATGGCCTTACGTGTACTGTGATACCACTGTCTCTCACAGAACTCTAAGAAAGGGAAACCGTTTTAAATGTCAAGTTTAGTCTGAGTTAGATCAAATTTATCTTAAATAAGAATACTTAGGACTTCTCCCCTTAACTTTTTCAGATTCTACTTCACTTCTTAGTAGACTTGCAGTGAAAAAATCCAAGACATCCTTGAAAACTATGAAGTGTTTTTGGGTTTTGGTTTTTTACAGTACTATTACATAGTACTGAGAATATGGTAATATAATGCTAGAATAACATTAGTACATAGTGAAAGTCTTACACATGTTGTCTCAGAGCTATTTATGATTTTTCTTTTCTGGTGTCATAATTCACCCATGACTTAGATACATACTTCTCTGGAAATGTTTCTGTGTGCTGTTTAAAGCCTTTTTGTATTGTTTTGAGACCTACATATATCAAGCCCACAAATTAATCAAGTGAGATACTTAGCTAAAATGTGACTATCTATCTTGTGCAAATAAAATGTCAAAGTAATTGACACTGTTTTGCCAGCTTCATATTTGGATATCAATGATAGCTATTGCAAGAATATAATTAAATTTTCACTCAGTTTTCCATGGTTACTGAAACTTAAAGCTAAAATATTATCAGTGTTATCTAGGAAAACAGTTAAGGTTATTTAAAATAAGTCAAAAATAACAAATTTGTTTGGCAAAAGAACAAGACATTTGATTACTATTTTTTTTGGTCAAACTGAGGCTCACTTTTAGAAGAGAATTATAAGAATTTGGACTTCGTACCAGCAATTGTCTGAGTTTTCTTTTACAGGAATTTAAGTAGAAAAAATTAAAGAAGCCAAAAATTTTATTTGCATAAACTAAATTTCAAAATAGGTGACCTTTATTTTCAGCTGTACAAACCACATTCCTCTCTCAGTCTCATCTTTCTTAAAATAATTTAGCCTCTTGCCTTTTAGATTTTCACAACTCTAATCCAGCAACTGCATTGTTTTTGCAAGAAAACTGTGCAGTTAATGCCCTACACAGTGACAGTCAAACTGGTGCAAAGTTTAAATACTGTGGTTCTTTGATGGAGTTCTGAGGTTACTTGTTCAAATGAACTTGTAGCAACAGAGCCTCAAGAATGAAGCAAGCATCCAGATTGTCTGTGTGGGGGTGAAATCTGATTAATTGCTTCTTGGATTCCCTCCAGGATCACAGTCGGTATCGGTGCAATTTGTAAGGGCTGCAAATTCTAGAAGGAGCAACACATCACATGCCACATGCATGCTTTGTATTTAAAGAAGCTGGGAATCCTTGAGCATTTTCTGTAGATGAAATCAGTGGGATTTAGTTTCTAAAGAAAAAATTCCTTTTAACACTTTGCTTTGTTATTTGTCTTGTGTTAAAGCGAATGAGATTATTGCATGTGAAATAACAATAAATTTGATAAATGTGTCAAACTACAGTAGCAGTATACCAAAAAAAAAAAGAAAGAATTAAAACCTGTAGTCTCTGGGGCCTGTGTTTGCCTGCTTGTGAGGTGATTGAGGGAATTTGTTGTCACGTACATTGGATATAGGCCCACGCTTCTGCAAATGCGAGCTTAGTTCCTGCGCTGTCACAGGCACAGCCCTTGGGTGGCCACCCTCTGTCCTGCTTGCTTTCAGAATACCCATGGGGGACTACAAGGGTCTGTAATTGCCTTGAAAGGTTTGACAAGCTCCTCCAGATAAGCAGTGAAACAGATACAGCAATAGGGTTTCTGCTTCCTTTGCCCTTACACTTCTGGTTGAAGTAAATGTATTTGGAGTTGGACAAGAGGAAAGAGTTGGTAGGAAGGTATAAGGAATAAGCTGGCTAGAGGAAGTTGTTTGGGAATCTGGGGACCTGATGAGGGCTATTCTTCTATAAACTTTTCTCAGGGATGGAGTTTTCTGCTGCAAGGTCTTAGACTGCTAGCAAAGAACAGCAGAGTGGACAAACATCATGAAGGGTTGACTATAAACAGCCATGAGAGAGGTAGACTGTTGTTTCAATACTACATCCATACTGTTTTGATCAGATTTTGTAGTCACAGCAACAGATAATGTTTTTAGATGTTGCTAAGATGGTAAATACAAATATTTTGTGGTAGTGTCTAGAATGATGTTTTTCCACAGAGCATCAGGAGCTCATACTAGACAACTCACATGTTTACCTACGTTTCCATGATTTATCGTCCAAAACAAACATGGAAAAGAAAATTGTAGCTAAGCATCAATCAGTGATGCAAATTACCACGTATCAGCATGATTAAGCATAATAGTAAGTGAAAGAATACAAATCAAAAGAAACTTCTTATCTAGTCTCACAAGTATTTATGTAAATGTCTTCTTTTTGTGCATCTCTTCAATGAAATCATAGTCTTGTAACAGTGAGGACCCAGCAACAAAATGAAAGCAACAACACAGTTGCTTGAGAAGCGGAGGCTGTTCTGATGTTCCAGAAAAATTTGCTGACCACACAAATGATCTGACCTATTTCATGGGAGGTATGTGCTATGGTAGTGTATTAAAATATTAATTAAAATGGAATGAAAGTGAAGAAATACTTCCAAATGTCCAGTCTGAATCTCCCCTGGCACAGCTTTGAACTGTTCCCATGTGTCCTATCACTGGCAGAAGAGCTCAGAACCTCCCTTTTCACTTTCCCACCTCAGGAGCCTGAGAGACATACTTTTTTAATGGACATAGAGCCTACTGTAGTATGGCTGCTTGACTCTGCAACTATTTGTGTACAGTGCTTAAACTTTTTTAAAACTCATTGCCAATGAAAACTGGTATACTGGAAATCATACCGTGGGTGACATTATCTTTACTTCCAGTTGCACCTCATGCCAGTGCAAATTAATGGCCAAATGTCCACATTTCCAACAAAGAACCAGTACGTTTTATCATCTTGTTCTGTCCATCCACCTCAGCTACAATGTGACTTTCCAAAAAAATTATTTCCTGCTGAAACTTCTCTATGGTTTTCTGTTCTTCTTCTCTCCTCCAGGATGGCTACACTTGAGAATATTTGTTCCAGCCCCAGAGTAAAGGCAGTTATTTTTTGAGTGCCAATAAATCAGCCTTCACATTTCTCTTACTAACAAGGTTCCTATTATCCAGTTGTCCTAGGGGTGTTTCAGACAGTACAGACAATGTTTACCTGATGCAGGTAATTACCTTTCCTGCATGTAAAAGCAAGAACTGAATTTAAACACAGGTTGTGTATCCATTTTCTGTACACTTTCTTTTTAATCAGCAGTTAATGAAACAACCTGTCATCAGACAGCTGTACTGCTGAAATTACATGGAAAGCAAATCCACAGAATAAGTTTGTTTGTAGACTTTCACCTAAGTTTGGAGGTAGTGATGATTTGTTGTTTTTTCTGCAGTTTAACCTTGTTTGGTCTAGCTGGAAATGTGGCAGTAGTGATGTCAGTATTTGCCAAGAGCTATACTTTTACAGGAAACAGTAATAGACATCATTCAAGATTTTGACAAGATTTCACACAGCATAGCAGAGCAATCCAGCACAAATCCATCATAATAAAAGCCTTCCATGCCCATTTTGGGTGATGTGCTCATAAGCTTACACGTGTGGCCCATGTGTAGCTGAATGAAACTATTCAGTTGCTGCTTTGCCTGAAATGCTTGAATGCTGTGACGAATGTCTATTAAAATGGTTTGCTGTTAATGTGGATTTAGAGACATTAAAATACCAACACTGTGTCATACAGCATAGCTCAAGGTCACAAGGAATCAGAAAGCACATATTCAAGTATTGTTGTTTTCACAGGTTTTTTTCCCCCAAAATATGTTAGGGGTGGGGTTCTTCCACTGCACGGTGGAGAAAAGGGGGAAGGAGGTAGAAGGGTTCCTAAGCTACTCAAAATGGAAAGGAGTTATCTGGTCCTGGTTTTTTTGCAAAAATTTCAAATGTACACTCACCTCCACTGGGTTTGGTGGAAAAGTGTGTGGTTGTGGGCCACCAGGAGTTCAAGGCCTTTGTGGTTCCCATGGCTGCTTTCAGAGCTGCATATCAGGCTAATGGGAATCCTTTTCACCTGGTACAACTGTGACCACTAACCTGTGTACTAAAACCTCTTCACATCACTTCCTTGTGCTCCTTGGCTCTGCAGTTTACAGTGTTTGGCATGTGTGAGGGTGGGATTTTTTTTTGTTTGTTGTTCTGATTTTTGTGTATGTGTGTTTGGGGTGGTTTTGGTTGGTTT
>VYXB01007292.1:236447-494287 GCA_013397135.1 Pachyramphus minor | reverse complement strand
CTCTTTCAGTTTGAAGCCATTCCCTCTTATCCTGTCCCTCCAGGCCCTTCTAAATAGTCCCTCTCCATCTTTCTTTTATGCTCCCTTCAGGTACTGGAAGGCCACAATTAGGTCACTCTGAAGCCTTCTCTTTTCCAGGCTGAACAATCCCAATTCTCTCAGCCTTTCCTCATAGCAGAGGTGCTCCATCCCTCTGATCACCTTGGTGGCCTCCTCTGGACTCGCTCCAACAGATCCATGTCCTTCTTGTGCTGGGACCCCAGAGCTGGAGGCAGCACTGCAGGTGGGGTCTCACCAGAGCAGAGCAGAGGGGCAGAATCCCCTCCCTCCCCTGCTGCCCACACTGCTTTGGATGCAGCCCAGGGCACGGGGGGCTTCTGGGAGCCCAGTGCACATGACTGGGTCATGTCCACATGACAAAAAAGTACACCCAAGTCTGTCATGTTGTCACAAGTTCATGGTGGAAGCTTTTTTGGCTGTAAGCTTAAGACACTAAGAGAAGTGATAATGTATACCATATGGTTGCATATGACAACATTTACATCTACTGCTACCACTTCCAAGGGCTCCTCTAGTTCATACATTTTCTCATATTCTTTCTTTTACTTGCTTTATGACAGTGCTATAGAAAGGGGATACCAAAATCATTGCTGCAAAACAAAAAATTTTTTAAATTTTATATAGTAGAGAAGAGAAATCCACTGCACCTGCATTAAAACTGAGTTGCTGCAGCTTTGTAAAGGTGACCTTGCAACCGGAACATTTTGCCGACAGTGATTTTTCAGGCAACCAAATTTGCTAAGTGTACAAAATGTAGGCCAATCACTTTTCAAAAGTTTTGACCTACTTTCCCCTTGAACACATTCCAAAATAATAATAACAAAAAATAACTATGGAGAGAGCAGATTACACAGCTCTATAATTTCACTGGTGGGAATGAGAATGTCATTAAAGTAAAAGTGTTTCCTGCTGGCAGACCAAGTATGTATTTGTGTGGTTGTAACTCCTCAATACTCATTCAGATTTTGGGAGAGAGACAAGGCCAGGGAAGGACACTTATGCTGACTTAAACACCATCTTTTCATTTTAGTGGGCTGTTTTATTGAGATTCTCTTAATTTTTCTGTATAAAAATGCATGTTATGGAATCTAGACATTTGTTTTTTTTAAGAAGAGTCCATTTTTAATTTTCACATAGTTTAAGCTAAATTTGAAAAGCCTTTTTCTTATAATAGTGTGTAATTTTAACTGGTTAGTGAGTCTTTGCCAATTAACTTATATATTTTTATACAGATGTTTTCCTGGATATTCTGATTTTTGATGTTTTAAAGAAAAAATACTGACATAATTCTTCTGGACTTCTCCCATTGTTCTGTCTTTTCCATTTTAGACTATTTCCTTATCTTTGGTGGGGGCGGGGGTGGGAAAGGGGGAGACACAGTGTGTCCTTGTGCTCCAAGGTGTGTTTAAAAAGCAGATCTATAGCCTTCTGTTTTTCAAGCCCTACATAAAGCCACGCGAGTCAGAGCAGGCTGATTGTGGCAGTTCTGAAAATATTTAAGAACCCTGCTTTACTGGCAAAGGTATTAATTATGTTTAAAAAGGGACGAGGGAGTTGACAGGAAGAATTAATCCCTCCCAATCCATAAAAACCCTCCAGAACTGCTGCATTTCCTTCCTTTCGACATCATACAAATTGTTTCAGTGTTCCACCCTTTGTTTAACCTCCCCCAGCTCTTCAGGAGTTATTCTGTAATTTCCAGTAGGAAGATGATTTGCATAAACCACTTCCTCTTCATGATTAGATTCAGGAAATCAGAATTATAACCTGATGCTGTTTTGCTTTGTCCTAGAAGTTGTTAAAATGAGTCATCTGGCAATGTCTAATCCCATTTCTAACCATATACGGACATGTGTGGGACTAAAAAGGAAGGCAAGTTTGTGTATTTGACAAATTCAACACAATCAGGTTCTTTCTAGGACTTTAATTTTGCAAAGCACTGAGACACTGAAAAGTAATAGCATAATGTTAAACACTTTGTCTCAGTAGGCTCTATGTGAGCTAGGAATTGTTCTATTAGCTTGATATATGAACAGGAGTTCGAAAGGGTTTAAAAATAAATTATGGAAAAAAGATATATATATATACCTAGCATGGTAGTTGTCCCCAAGACCGGTTTTCCATAGACTGTACTTCCCTCCAGTCAACAAGTAGCTCTGCTGACCTTCACCCAAAAGAATTCTCTATTCAGTACAAATAGTAAGTTTTACTTTTTTGTATCATACATCCTGGCTATTAATTAAAGGAATGCCTCCTGTCACCTTTAGAGGGCAGTCTGTTCAAAGCAAGAACACATGCTGCTGGACTTTTTTCCAGTTGTCTTGAGTCATAGAATCATAGAATGGTTTGGGTTGGAAGGGACCTTAAAGCTCAGTTTTGTTCCAACTCCTTTGTCATAGGCAGAGACACCTTTCACTAGATCAGGTTGCTCAGAGCTCCATCCAACCTGGCCTTGAACACTTCCAGGGACAAGGCATCCACAGCTTCTCTGGGCAACCTGTGCCTCACCACCCTCACAGTAAATAATTTCTTGCTACCATCTAATCTAAACTTTCTCTCTTTCAGTTTTTAAGCCATTCCCCCTCATCCTATCACTATGTGCCCTTGTAAAGAGTCCCTCTCATCTTTCTTGTTTGCTCATAGTATTTGAAAAGACATGGCAGTCAGGTGAAATCCCAGATGACTGGAAAAAGGAAAACATTGTACCTGCATTTAAAAGGTAGAAAGGAGGCCCCAGGGAACTATGGACCTGTCAGTCTCACCTCTGTGCCCAGGAAGATCATGGAGCAGATCATCCTTGTAACAGAAGTCTCAATTCAGCACATTAGTGATAAGCATCTGCCATAGAAAAACTACAGTTTTTGGCCAAGTAGTATGGATTGGAAGGGCTCTCTCAAGACCATACAAATCAAAGTTTCCCTCTTCAGAGGCTTGGCTTTGCCTTAAAGAAATGAGTGGTAATAAAATGTTCAATGACACTAAAGTTGCAAGAAGTGAGGGGCCCCTCGTGGGTGTCCCCCATCCCTTCTTAGATTGTCCCTCCACGCAGCAATGCCCTGTCACCAGCAGGTGAAGCCAGTTACTTCAGTGAGGCAGCAGGGATGGCATCTGCTCCTGGGTAGCAGGGAAGCCAAGGTTGGTTAAATTGTCTACACCTCTAGCCAAAAATAAGGAAATAAGTACGAAGTGACAACAATCTCACTGTGCCATCCTTGTTTCTTGTACAGCTTTAGCTTCAGGATATTACTGGCATGCAGTGAAACCACTCTTCTCAATTTGTGTTTTATTCCTATGGCAGTGAGTCCTGACAACTTGAAAAAAACCCCAGTATCAAAGGCAAAACTAAACTAAATTTTGGCACAAAAAAAAAATCACAGCAGTGGGATAGCCATGGGTGCATTGTTATTTTTCACTGCTTAAAGTTCATAGTAGAAAACTTGTTATGGTACGCAGCTGATGCACCACAGTGTTAAATCTCAGATGAGTCTCCCAGTTGCTGTAAACCAAATCCAAAGCCAAGCTGTGGATGTCTTTCTGACCCTTTATTTCTAAGGATGTGCAGCCTGCTCTGTGGAATAACTTTTCAAATATACAGATATTCTCTGGGGAAGGGAATGCTGGTACTCTGTGTGTGGGCATCAGATATCTGCTGTTAATTTCTTAAGCCCTTGTATAACGTACTGGAGTTGGATGAATTATTCATCCCCATAGCCAGCACTGAGATTCACATCCTACTTTTGCTGTTCTGTTCGTCTCCAAACACCATGGAGCAGGATGTGGGCAATAAATGCACAAAAAGGGATGCTCTGGGTTTGGCTTACCTTTCAATGCTTAAAGTCACGACAAAATTGATACAATCACCTTTGTCTCCATCCTCTGCAACTAGTTTGGTGTTCTTGAATCTCCCCTCTGGCAAACGTAGTCAGAGTGCTAGCCGAAGGTGGAACAATGAGAGAATTTTGGGAGGAGATGGCAAGAAGTATGCTGATGTGTATTAGTCTTTAAAAAACCCATCTCATTGTGTTTATAAAAATACTCAAGTGTTTAGAACTGAACACACATTTTATATTACCCTTAGAATCTCAGACTTTCATTTGTCTCTCAGTAACACCAGAAGTGTTTATTCCATGTACATAAAAGGTGTTCAGTGGTGAATCTTTCCAGTGCTGGTCTGGCATCTTCTCTACAACATTTTTCACACTATAATGGGGTTTGCTGTTCATATGCTTTGAAGGGTGTGAGCTAGTATTTAAACAAAGCAAAAATAAACCCAGAAAACTTCCCTTCCATAAATTATATAGGAGCTAACAGTGTCTCTTCCATTTAGATGCCCTATACCTTTAAGAAACAAGCTTAATAATTTTCAGCTAGTGAGGCAGAATTCCAGTATTGTCCCTATTATTTTAATGAAAGAATTCTCATGAGAAAAAAGAACTCTACCTGTGAGATACAATTCCCATTTCTCATATTCTACCTTCTAAATGTCACTCTTTTTTGTAATGAATTGGGTAGGAAACTCTGCCCTTTCCTTTGAGTAACTAATGATGTAATGTACTTACAGATTAGAAACACAATTTGAGTAATGTACTTATGGTATTAAGTGAGGTTTTGCCCATTCTGTCACGTTTATCCTAGTGGAAACCTAACACTTGTGCTAATATTAATATGTTTAGATCATTAATGCGGAAAATCTTGTTGAAATTCATCTGTGGGTATACTTTTCCTTCATGTTAGCAGTGTGCTTTTTCATGTTAAAACTTTGAATTCATTGGCCTGTAAATGTCATTGGTTAAAACTGAACATGAGAAGTACCTTATTAGGACCTCATTTGTATCTTTCAAAGATGTCCAAGTGCACATTTATTTTAATACCAAAAAAAAAAAAAAAAAAGCTCTTCCCTAGCTGATCTGGAATTCAATATTCATAATATTTGCAGAATTGAACAAGATTCTTAATAAGCTTGGTGAATAAAGAAACTCTACTATTGGACAAATGTATGAACCTCCCATTTGTTTCCATTTTGCATACTTTGTTGTGTTTTAAGCCATAAGTGACTATTTAAGACCATTTCATTTCAGAGGTATGTTTCACATTTTGGGCTTCTGGTGCCTTGCCAATGTCAGAGAGAAAGGATGAAGTCACAGGCCTGATGTCCATAGAAATGACAGTTTGCTTGTGATGTCGTAATTTTCACATATCAATCCTGTGTGCTCATGACAAAGGTATGGGGTATGTCTAGGAGATATGACTACTGGAAGAATGTTGGCAACAGCTAACTCTGGCTAAGTTATGTGACCAATTTCCCTTTATAACAAGCAGCAGAAGATGGTCTCTCCCAGACAAGAATTCAGAAAAAGAAGAGTCTAACAATATTGCTTGAATTGTCCTGTAGTGGGACAAGTTGATCCTCAGAAGAGCTATTAGTCAATTTAGATGTCTTATGTAGGAAAATATATGGCTACTGCTTCTGGAATTAAATCTCTTCAACAGAGCCTGTTATTTTCAGAAAGGGAAAGGAAATCAAAGCAAAAAAGCATAATAGAAAACTAGAGCAGCCTTTAGCTAGGTCTAAAATTGGTGGATACTTTTGGTCTATGGAAGGGTTTCCTGTCCTTTGGAAGATATTCCCACTGAGCAAAATAGCCTGCTCCATTCTCTTCCTTTCTCTGCATGGGGTTTGTCTTTCAGCTCTTCAGCAAGGCATTCCACTCTCCCCAACCAACCCTAGTGCCTTCACACCCTGTGCCAAACAAGTGCAGTAACCATATACCCTGCTGCTGATATCTGTAATTAGTCTTGTATCCCAAAAGAGCTCTTGAAAGGAGCGAAGGGAACTCCTGCCACTGCCTTAAGTGAGAGCAACATTAGCCTTTAAGGTTAAAAGTGGAACTATGGCAACAGACAACACCAAAGACTTCAAAGAAACAGACTTCAAACACAACTTTGAACTGTTTTTATTGACGGTCACGCAAGGTTGTTTTTTTGTTTCTTGTTTCTTTTTCTGTTGTTGCAATACCCAAAGAGGGAATGTTATCTTTCCTGTAATCTTTAGCAAAGTGAAATTTCAGAGTTCCTTGGCGCAATCCAGTTTCCAAATGTCTGATGCCATTTGAGATACTCTTGGGACCTACCTGGCTCCAGCTGCCAGTTCAAAAGGGCATGGGTCTCCTAGAGATCTTGTCTCAGATCTGCCACCCACTTGTTAACATCTCAGATTCTTCAGACATCTCAAATGACACCTGATGCCTATGTTAGGGAAGGTGGACTAAGCTAGCTGTATATGTTAATAGATACAAATCTCAATTAACATCTTGCCTAACTCCACACAAAATAATTTGAGTTAGGATTTGAGCTTTTGCAAAAAAGCCATCTTCAAAATCCATACACTGTTTTTTTCCCTAATGCTTTTGGTAGCTGTTTTTTTATAATGTGTAATTCCAGATCTCTTCATCAAAGTCTATTTAGCTTTTCTGCTTTACCAAAGTTTTGATTGGCTCACTCTAGTACATTTAATTAATATTTTTGTCAAACATTAACCTGGAATATCTTCACGGGGACACAGCTAATAGCTTTTAACAAACAAACATTTATGATATGTGAAATTAAGCTGAAGGGATGTGACACATGGGTAATGTGGTAAACTTAAAATACATGTGCAAACTATAATTTAAGTTATGGAAAAATAAAATAGAAGCCAAGAGTCATAAACTAATGATCTTTTGTTTAATTAATTGTAATACACTGTAAAGATAGTTACTTATAACTTGCTACTGAAGGATGAGGAAAAGAATCTTATGATTAAAATTGCTGGCATCCACGTCATGAGGCAGCACATGCTCTCTTTTCTCTGAAGTGCTTATCATCTTGGTTCAGACTTTTTCTGTAGATGTGGCATGTCTGTTCTCTTACAGGATCAAATGCCTTTAAGACTTGGAAAGCTGCTGGGGGAATGAAAAGATTGTTTTAGCTCAGTTTTGTTGACTACAGCAGAAGGAAGGAAACCATGCACTATTTGGAGCACGTGGCAGATGACTCTGGCAGGGTTAGGGCATTCTCTCCTCACAAGGCTGTCACAGAACCACAGCAGCAGGGAGGAAAACTGACTTGGAAAAGCCAAACCAGCTTTACCTGAGCAGAATCTCATGCTCACACTGAGAAATGAGATGAGAAATCAGCCACTACACACATGAGGGTGTAAGACACCAGCTCCAGAGTGACAAGCTCAACCAGGAGTATTACTTTTAAAAAGTCTTCAAGACTCAAAAAAATTAGCCCACTGAATATTTTGAGAGTCTTTGGTTCTTAATATTTGAGACAGACTAAAAAGAGAGTGCTGACATGTTTTCCCAGGAGATACTTTTAATAGGGGAAGAAATAAGGATTTTGACAAAAGTTTGAAAGGGGTAATATACAGTCAAGTAAAGCATTCCACAACCCACACAACTTAAAAGAATCCAACCCACTGGTTTTAAGTTACCAAAAATATTAAGAAAGAAAATATATTAAATGAGTAAAGAAAGAAAGAGATTAAGAGAAGAAACAGGAGTAAAGATAGAGAAGAACAGAAAGAGTAAAGAAAAGCATCAAAATAAAAGAAAAAATAGGTACCACCAACAGTCTACATGGTGATGATAGAATTACAGAATCAACCAGGTTGGAAGACACCTCTGAGATCATTGAGTCCAACCCATGACCCAACANCTAAACAACCCCAACTCCCTCAGCCTCTCCTCATAGGACTTGTGCTTGAGTCCCTTCACCAGCCTCATTGCTCTGGACCTGCTCCAGCACCTCAATGTCCTTCCTGAACTGAGGGGCCCAGAACTGGGCACAGTACTCCAGGTGTGGAGTACGGGGGGAGAATCACTCACCGGTGCCAAGTACAGGGGGAGAATCACTTCCCTGGACCTGTTGACCACACTGTTCCTGATCCAGGCCAGGATGCCATTGGTCTTCTTGGTCACCTGGGTGCACTACTGGCTCATATTCAGCTTCCTATCAATCCAAACTCCCAGATCCCTTTCCACCTGGCTGCTCTCCAGCCACTCTGTGCCCAACCTGTAGCATTGCAGGGGGTTGTTGTGGCCAAAATGCAGGACACAGCACTTGGTTTTGTAAACATCATACCATTGGATTCAGCCCAGTTATCCAGCCTGTCCAGCTTCCTCTGTAGATGAGTTTGGATAATGTAATTAATATATATATAATGTAGGATTTACATTAGAATTCTGTTTGGTATGTCTACATATTTAAACTACTTCCCAGAAATGAATTTCTGTTGAACAGCTGTCTCTATGACCTTCAAGCAAGGCTGAAGAAATGTAAGGGGGACCTGCACTGCTGCAGCACCACCATGTCTTTGAAGCCTGCTTTTAAGATGCATCCTCTGTCACAAAACCAGCAAAAATTGCTACAGCTGTTCCCTGGAGAAAAGCACCCATTTTTCCCCCCAGACTATAATTGCCTACAGGGGTTGGTGAAATGCTGATAATGCTGAGTTACTGTTATGTTAATAATCCAGGATCAAGGAGAATCCTGGCAAGCTGAGAGAAAATCTTTGACAGCACACGGGATCTCTTCTGTGTTCATCATTAGGTATGGAAAATCAAAAGACAGGAAACTATATTCCAAGTAAATTAGCTGCAGTCCAGTGAAGAAAGCAGATACACCTTCAAACTTGGCAATTAATCTACTATGTGGAGGACAGATTTGAACTTCTTCCTTAAAGCATAAAAGAATTACTATTAAGAAGTGTTAGATAGCTACTATGTGGATGCAAGTTTTTCCTGAGAATTATTTGGTAGATTTGATGGCCAAATTTTCAATGGGTGTGTAAATGAAGGGAGAATTGGGATACAAATTTGGTTGTTTTCTCAATATGAAGACATTAATGTGAATAACATTACAAAATATCTTACAGTTTGAAATCAACCAAGGGAGATATTTTGTGAGTTTAAAATCACAAACATGTTGAGGCATTAATACAGACTAAAATCAGCTCATTCTTTCACTTAATTCTAAATTCTTGATTTCAAAGATAGAGGAGTTGAATGAGTGTAATGAGAAAAATTAATAATCCTTTTGAGAACATATTTTTTCCTAGTGTAGCAAAGGAAATTATGCCTGAAGAAAAAAGAGTTGCCTGAAATCATGTGCCTCTGACCTATTGAATTCCTTTATTTGGGAAACAAATCCTGAAAGTATTTTTGGTGAAGTCAAAATGCTTAAATTTTTATTTTCTTAAATGTGAGATATATCAGCAAGGAAATATTTCCTACAAAAGAAAAGATTTGACCTGAAAACATTTCCCCTCAATTTCTAGCCTCAGGAAGCCTTCCCCTCTTTTTCTGAAATCAATTTTCTTTCATGCTAATATTAACTTTCCTTGCGGGGGTTCAAACTCTGGCAACAAGTACAGACCACTCCTTAACTATTTGTCTGAAGTGCAAACCTTGTTACTTTGGGAGAAAAAAGAATAAGATTCTAAAGTCTTGCCCTGTGGCTTTTCTTTTTAGAAGTCATATATTTCTTACAAGTAATTTCTCTTAAACTGACAAACCTTTTGTTCCTTGCTTGTTTCTCTGCTTGCCTCCCTTTCTTGGTTGAACTTGTTATTTGTATCTTTTAATTCCTATATAAATAGTGCTCCAGAAAAATAAACACATCTATGTCCTTACCTTGACCAGCCTGTTGTGAGAAATAAACATATCTTGGATACATTATACCTTTTTTATAGAGAGATAAAAGCATCTGGAATATAAGTTCTGGGAATGGGATTTTTCTGTGTTTTCAGCAGTGATCATACTGGGCTCTCTCCCCCTGGTTACTTTAACTCACAGACAGGAATTCAGGTAACTCCGTTTCATGCTTGCTTCAAAATTTATGAAGATAAATATGAGTTTATGCTGCGAGCTGCAATGCCTGAAGAAAAATTTTGAAGAAGTTATTTATATACCTTTCCCACCTTATCCTCTGGTTAGAAACAAGAGCAAGACAGTGGATTAGAGAATATATGGCCTGTCAAATAGATACAAGCTGAAGACACCTGAAACTACCTAAAGCCAGGGAATCCTGTGTGCTCACTGTCTCTGGTCTCCACTAGAATCTTGTGATTCTGCTACGTACTGACAGGAATGTCCTCCTTCTATTCAGAAAGGGAATAATCAAAGTAAAATTATCCACTCTTTGCATTCTGTAGAGAAACCCATCTTCTCAGTGCTGAGCTGGGGTTTTCCCTGGCATGCAGAGCACGAAGGGCTGACAGGGAAAGGGATGTTCATCTCCCATGCTACACGGGATCATTTATAATAAAAGAAAGGCAGAAATATTTTCAACAACCGAAAAAGCACTTCTGCTCCAATTTGCATCTTCTCCAGTTATCTGATTCTTCAGCACTGTGGGGCATGGTGCATTACTTCTGTTGTTAGACTGAAGTAGAGATCGTAAAGTATGAGAATATCTTATTTGTGGCTGTTCAGGTGTCATGGATTAGTGTTTTGGATTGCTTATAGTATCACTGGTTAAATTAAGAAGTCAAAGTACAGCAACTCCTTTTGGGAAAGGGGATGAATCACCACACAAGATGAACAGGTAAGTGGTGCCTTTTCTGCTGTCAGGGTCTGGGCTTACAAAATATCTTACAGTTTGAAATCAACCAAGGGAGATATTTTGTGAGTTTAAAATCACAAACATGTTGAGGCATTAATACAGACTCTGCCCATGTCCTCCAGATGGTGCTGGCCATAGCACACCTTTGTTTGAATGTACCTTTGTTATCCTGCCTGTATACTGCACGAAATCCGCCTTTGTGGAAGGTGTTCTCCAAAACTGGGAGCTGGAAGACCAGATTCTCTGCCAACGTAAAGCTGCACTGTTCCATGGATTTTTAACTCAACTTCCAGTGTAGCCTTGTGAATCATCACCAGTGTTACTATACATTAGAAAACCAGAATGGCACTGAAAGCTTGGTGAAAAACCATAGGCATTATTACTGGTATTACTGGTATCCCAGTATTGCTTGGTGGTGTTAGACCTCCTCGAGACTGTTGGTATCAAAAGCGGAGCCAGTGTGTGCAAAATTACTGGCTTGTGTATGGCATTTGTATTGAAAATATACCATATACTTTGACTTATGAAGCACTGGAATGTGAACCCAAACCTAATCCAAACATTTCCTCATCCAGCCAACCTGACTTGGAAAATTTAATCATAAGGAAACAACTCCCAGAATGGACTTAGCCAGTAGCTGTTCTCTCACTAGGCTGCACTGACGGTGTGCGATGTGATGTTGCCAGGACTGGCTTTACTTATCTTAGCACTTTGACTGAAAGTAAAAAACTCCCTCCTACTTTTTTTACTGAGTAGATCAGGAAAGAACGAAGCTATGAGTGCGAAAAGCAACATGGTATATAGGATAAACCTGCACAGCAACTAAAGCCTTTTTAATTAGGAAAATGGGCATAAAGGAATAACCTTCTCCAGCCAACTTCTTTAAAAGTAATGTGCATTCTCCTTTATATTCTCCTTCTTCTTCACATCCCTTTTTCTAAGTTCTGCTACTCATGGTACAGATAGGATTATTCTTTGTATCATTTATGTCTTGATTTCCTTTGTAGTCCTTCGTTTACATCTTGACTCCTTTTTTACTCCTTCATTGGGAATTCTTGTTTTCCTCTGTTCAAAATCTCCGTATCTTTTCTTTTTATCCATTCATGGAGTGTGTCTCACCCTCATCTTTTGCCCATACACTCATCCAGATCTGGCTTCAAAAATTCCTTTTCCCTCTGCTGAGGGTACAGAAAATCCATAGGTATAGAATTTGTCTGTTCTTTTTTCCTGAGGATAGCATCTGAATTTTAGCTGTCCCCAGCCCTTTTCAAGTCATCAAGGAGTGGTTTGTGTCAGGTTTTTTCACAGAATCATCAAATCACAGAACCATGCAGGTTGGAAAAGACCTCTGAGATCATCAAGTCCAACCTTTGACCGATCACCACGTCAACTAGACCAGAGCACTGAGCGGCACATCCAGTTGCGTCTTGAACGCTTCCAAGAATGGTGACTCCACCACCTCCTTGGGCAGTCTGTTCCAATGCTTAACAACTCTCTCCATGAAGAAATTCTTCCTGAATTCTGGGCTTTGTGACCATCTTATGTGTTTTTAAAGTCCCTGTGATATTTGGATTTATCTGTTTTCCTTGAACATAGCAGTCCAGCATCCTGCATCCCATGTCCTTGGGTCATCTTCCTACAGACACAGTTGTTGGGAGAAAGTCGAGTTGTGCCAGATCTGATACATTTTAGGTGCGGTGGAAACACTTTCAGGAGATACAGAATCATAGAATCACAGAATCCTTAGGGCTAGAAGGGACTTCTGGAGATCATCTAGTCCAACCTCTCTGCCAAGGCAGGGTCACCTCAGCATAGAAAGCATTTTGAGAAATAAACCTCTTTTCACCAAATATTGCTTACAACTTCCATTTTTCACTGCCAAGCAAATGGGATTTGAATTCCAAAGCAGACTTTCAGGATCTGGTATCTGACCTTTCCTCAATACTCCGAGGAGCAGCCATAACAATGCTCCACAATAATGTGAGGCAGTTACCCAGTTTGGACCAGTGAGACTAACTCCTGATTGAGTTCAAAAGGGATCTGGAGGAAACACTGTGCATTTAACAGGAGGCCCACAATGTTTCCTGAGTTAAAAAATGAAAAGTATCTTGGCTATGCATCTGAATGAAGGTAAAAGGAAGACTGTCTCAAGAGAAGCGGTTTGTTTTTATTTATTTATTTTTATGTCTGTGTTATAGCTATTAAACTCTGATAAACTGATCTCATTTGCACTGAATTAGGTTCTTAGGTTAAACAGTTAAACAGATTTTGTTTTGGCAGCAGTTGTTATAATTCCCAGAAAGAAGGATCTGAAACAAAGTCCAGAAAGAAGGATCTGAAACAAAGTCCAATGTGTAATAATTTCAACTGTTTTAAGAAAACACAATCTCTTTTCTAATCTATAAAACAGATTCTTTGTGACTTTCTTTAATGCAACTGAAGTTTCTTTTCTTTATAAAACTCTGTGAGAACATTACCTTTTTCACTTTGAAACAGGAATCAGCATGAAAAAACTGTGTCTATTGTATGTTTCCAGAGCCAAATTTCTATGTATGTACTCCATCTCTCTGCTGAAATTGCAAAGATGACAGTGGAAGCCTCTTTTCAGCTCTAGGCTCCAGTGTCCATCTGCACCTCTGTCTCACATTTGCACAGTCTTTAAAGTCAAATTCTTCTTCATATTGTAGGCAAATTCCAGCTCTGAGCAAGAGGCTGACCTGAGGTCTGTCATGCTGCCTAAATGCTGTCCAGATCCACATTGTACACAATGATTTTTTTCAATAAACCTTTTGTTTGTCCAATGAATTTTACCTTGAATGGACATTATGTGCCTGAGACTGTGTAGATTATTAAACATGTATTGGAAGTAATTTTAAGGGCTTGTCCTGATGGTCTTTTTAAACAGGTAGAAGGTAAGGATAGTCTCACATAGAAAGGACTCTTTTATTTAAATATCATCTTGTTTCTTGCGTAATTTAAGGTTAATGCTTCTTCTATGCATGATATTTTTCTGATTATGACAGCGGTTGAAGAATTCACAGAGCGTGTGACATGAAAGAAATAATTCCTGTGTTTGATGTCTCAGATTTATACACCAGGCTGGTGCTTTGTTGCACAAAGTCAGTTATTTGGCCAGATGGTCCAGAGCACCATGATCAGAATATACAGTTACAGAGTTGTTTATCCAGAGTTGAAGAAAACATGGCAAGTACAAAACCTTAAATGCCACAATGCAAATCCAGGTAAAGCCAATAGAAAAGATTCTGATTAGTTTCAGGGTGTTTTGAGTAACAAGAAAAACGCAATGGATGGATCTTAAGTTAAATTATGACCAAAACTATGTTGACAATGTTGTTATAAAGTCATTTCTAAACAAAAAACTTAGTGTTCTGTAGTGCTGACTGCTTTGCACTTTGTGTGCACTCATTTTTAACAACACTATTGTGCAGAAATTCACTGGTGCAAGGGGGTTTTCTAGAGTTGATGCACTACAATCTCGCTGTTTGGAGCTTGGAATCTATTTAACAAAATGATTGATATCAAAATTAAATGAACAAATTTACAATATAGCAGCCTGACCGACAAAAATATTTTCCCTCAGATTTTAGAAAATTAAAATATTAATTAACTTTTCATGCTTATTAACTGTTTAGTATAATTTGTATGTGAACTATACGGCTAAGAGAAATTAGTATGACAAATTCCCTAAAATGAAAGTAAGTTAAAATGCTGACACTCTTGGTGCGTTTCATGTTGCTGCTGTTGCTGATTTGATTTTAAATTAAGCTATACTGCTGGTTTTTTCCCATCTTGAAGGAACACAGGAGGTGTTTTTTGGGCTCAGTTTTGTAAGGAAATAAGGATGTTTTTAATGATTGTGCTGTAAATGTGTGTGTGTAATCAGTGTTTCTGTGTATCTATACATGACTCGAGATTCTCCTGGTTAGTTTTGGACTTGATATGGATTAGGTAGAGAGATGTGTTTTAAAAATGTTAACTGCTTCCAGGAAAAAGTGGACTGTTAAGAGAGTGAAGGGACTTGCAATCATAACCCACAGTGAGGGAAAGCTAATAAATGTACATTTTATACAGCATTGCTCAGGAATCTGCACAAGTTTGCTGCTGTTGTTCTTATTTCAGCAGTGAAAAAAACCCAAAAACCTCATAAAACTTATTTACCAAATTTTCAGAATAGGAGACACCAGAGAGTATTGTGGAGCTGCAAGTGGACAATACCTAGTGTCAAGTTTTGTCATAAGCAGATTGATTTTGTGTGATGCAAGCAGTTTGCTGAAAAAAAACCCAAAGACAAACACATCTTTGCTTGGAAATGTGTGGCATGTGTTACCATGATGACACAGTTTTGTAGGACTACATTTTTCTAGGCCAAAGAAATTGCAAGCAGGCTGCTTGAACCCTTCGCTTCAGGATCCAAAGTTCATGAGATGTATTAGGAATCTTTCCTTTGACTTCATCAGTCTTTGATTCAGGCCCTCTTTATATACTGTTTCAAAGATTAGGTTCACATGTGGATCAACACTCAGTCTGTTATATTCCAGGAGTTTCAGTCCCATTATAGCATAGTGAAGAACTTCAAAATAAATGAACTACACACACTGAGCAATACTAGATTTTGTTTGCAACAATTTATTTTTAAAGGTTACTCAGGTTTATTTTAAAGGTTGTCAAAGATGAGTTTGATGTTAAGCCAACCCTGTGTGAAATTTTTGGAGAGACAGTGGTAGTGGTGTCTGGGTAGTGTGGGGATCTATTCACCACCCAGGAGAGGTTTCTGCAGTTCAATTTTGGAAGAATATTGGATATGGCAGATGGAAAAAATGACATTAGGAATGACTGGGAGGAGGGCAAATTCCTCATAGAATAATAGAATAGCCTGGATTGGAAGGGACCTTAAAGCTCAGTTTTGTTCTAAACCCCTGCCATGGGCAGGGATACCTTCCAATAGATCAGGTTGCCCTGAGCCACATCAGATCTGGCCTTGAACACTTCCAGGGATGAGGCATCTATAGCTTCTCTGGGCAACTTGCTCTGGTGCGTCACAACCCTCACAGAGAAGGACTTTTTCTGAGTCTCATGGTGCAGATCTTTCCACATTTCCAAAAGAAATTCATGGCAGAAGCCCCAAGGTGGTGGTTACAGTTTAAACCCCTCCCTCAAGCTTTTAAACAGGATGTGAAGATTGTACTTTCCTTGAAGAAATGTTTGATTCCCATGTCTCTTATTATGCAAGGAGTTTCTGTAAGGGAATGACCTGCCTCGGATCAAAACAAGACTGTTCTTAGGCTGCCCTTTCTCTATGACAAGTAGTGTTTGTGTCCTCATTACCACTTTGAAAAAGAGGAGTTACTTGTGTGCAGATTATAACTGAAAGCACACTGAGCATATACCAGAAAGGTTTTGTGTAGGCAATGTAGGGATATCTAATCATTGCTTCTTCTCAATTTAGTTAAAATGTAAGGTATATTAACTTTTTTTTTTTGTCTGATTTTCACTCATTGAATACACTATTGGTAAGTCTACATAAAAATCTTTGTACAGGTAGAAAGTAATTTCCAAGTGGCTAAACTGCTTTGGTTAAACTGTAGAGAGTGCAGAAGACTCTCTGTGATTACACCTGTAAAAGGATAAAAATACACACTGTTCAAAATCAACACTTTGCATGTGCAAACTTCATTTCACATCTGTTGGTCTTCTATCAAATTTAAGAATAAATAATTGAAAGGAACTCATCAAATCTGTTTGGGACCTATTGAAGCAGCTTCAAATGCACTGAGTTTAAAAATGTGAGAGTACCATATCCTTTTGTTTGCATTAAGAACTGCCTCTAGAGTGAGACAGAGTTAAATTTCTCATATAATTAAGGAAGATATTAATGTAATTCAATAACTGTATGCTAAAAGAAGTCTATGTATGTATTAAAATCCCTTTTAATATAACGATCTGTGTTTAT
Source organism: Pachyramphus minor (assembly GCA_013397135.1). Classification (NCBI taxonomy): domain Eukaryota; kingdom Metazoa; phylum Chordata; class Aves; order Passeriformes; family Tyrannidae; genus Pachyramphus; species Pachyramphus minor. The sequence goes on along the minus strand of VYXB01007292.1, from coordinate 477,648 downwards.
CTATCTAAGTCTTCCATTAGGTCTGTCCACGTGAACTTTTTGGTGCTCTTCTTTGTTAATACTCCTTTCTTTGGACGATTCCTTGAAACATTTCTTTAAAGCTTTCTTTGCATGATTTCCTTTTTTACCCCATGGACTTATGGTATTCTTTTCCATACCTTATGTTCCTGTAGTAAAATTACAAGGAAATATTTTTTTTCTCAGTGTCTGATATTTTGTCCATTTTGCTCTTCTTTCTTTCTATTTTCAAACCACCTGGTAGAAAAAATAGCAACAATTATGATTTCTATCTTCTTTAAGTAGACTTTTCCTCAGTAATCCTTTATTTCAGATCTCAGCTGGAGTCATGCAAACTTTTAGCTGTCTGCACAAGGAGATAGTTCCATAAGGCTTAAAAAACTACTCAACACACAAACTTTGATACATGGTCATTTTTTGGAAAGCTGGAAACCTATTTTAGATTTTCCTGGTAGATGATCAGGTAAATGATGAAAAATCATACAGGGAAGGAATAGATCCCTCTGCTGAAGATTACCATAACACATTTGGAAGATTTTGTGTTTAAGCTTATTCTGGCTCTTCAGCTGCAGTGCCCTGTTTTGCTTTTACAGAAGAAAACCAGACTAAATTTATTCTTCACCTTCTTTCCTGAGCTGGAAGATCCACTGTTGATACATGTCAAATGGGTTTGTTTTCCTTGTGCCAACTAGGTATGCTTTCTTTCTGCAGTGTAACAATAGAGTTTCTTTGTGTAGAGTTTCTGTGATTGAAATGGTAGTGAGTATTCTGAAAACCCATCTTTGTAACAAAAAAGAGTTGTGAGAAACTGATGCAGTACATGTGTGGGGAAAGAGTAGTGGACGAATGCAGCATGTTAGCTGGCTTGGTTGGAAAACAGGGCTGTTCACACATGCAATTCTTTGACTTTAGGGCATTTGGTCCATGGTAGCTTTAATATTAGAGAGAAAAGCTTTAAGTTTGATTAGCCCCTAGGTTGCAGACCAAATTCAGGTTTGAAATATTGTACCATACAAGTGAATGTAGTTTCCCAAATCTTAGGCAGTGATTGCTTCTCTTGCTTAATGACTGAGAATCCTTGCAGAGATTTTCAAATTCTAGAGCAACAGTGGCAGAGTGAAAAACAGTTTCCAAATGTTGCTAGATTTTAATGTTTTCTTGGCTGATTGGAAATAAATCTAAATTCATTTTCTGTAGGAAGGACTTAACATCATCAACAGGAACTATACTAATTTAAAATCAAAGTGGAAAATGAATATTTCTGGTTTTTTTCAAGGAATTTGGAGAAGTCAACATGGCCTTTTGTTTCATTCTATAAAGTGTTTCCAAGGCTTACCAAGTAAGGGACTGGATGGCTGAAGAGTGGGAGCTCCCAGGTATGCTGAGGCCATGGGCTCCAAGCAGTCTTCCTGCCAGCCCTGCCACAGCCTTCATATCTCACATCAGGGGAACTGTTAAGGTGCTGGGATCCTGGGATCTAGGTCTCCTAGGAAGAAGCACACTGGAAGCCCAGGCTGGGCCTCCCAGTGTGCCTCTACAACTGCAGGGTGCTGGAAAGCTGTAAACTCAGGAGAGCCTGAGGTCCTGAGAGGTCAAAAGCCACAGTCTACAGACTCCCAGATGAGAAAACAGGTGCTGGGATAGCTGGCCTGCCAGGACACCATGAGAATCTGAAAAATGTTCTGCTTTGGTGAATCCTCATTTGCTGATCAAAAAGTGCTCTTTGTAAAATTTCTGAGCACCTGTAGCTCTTCTGCTGATGTTGTCCTTTAAACTTCATCTTGTATATAGAGCCCTCCAGGGAAATTAGTAATAAGCTTTTTGTTCAATGATATTAGCACTACACTGAAAATAGGACGTATGCCTCAGTATGTCAGGAAGAGTGAGATTGGAAGAAGGGCTCACGTCATGAGGGATTTGAAGAGTTGCTCATACTCTATTGCTGCAGTTACTTTTTCTGGTAACCTCATACTTAACTGTAGTTAAGTGTTACACCAATGTCACATCAGATTTAATCAAGAATACAATATTTTGAGGTTCAAGGCTTAATGGGATATCCCAATTTCAATATCTATGGGATGGCAATGTTAATGATCAATGGTGTTCCTTGCAAGTAAGCAGGTTGTGACAAGTAATGTCCGTGAAGTGCTCTGTGATATATTTATTGCATATTATCTTCTGTTCTACTTTACTCCCACTGTCTTCCAAAGAAAACTTACATGAATTCATTTTGTAATGAAATTTTGTAGTGAATTTGTAATGAAAAGTACGTGTACAAATAATGGGCCAGTACTTGGCCCATTTACATTTAGTGGTCATTTGTTTTGATTCTGGGCTGTGGATACACTGTGCTTTATTTATTCTTTTGGCCTGTGGTATTTTTGCTGCTCCAGCTTATTTTTTATTTTTATTATGTTTAAGTCACCAGTGGAATGGAATATAAACTCTGCAAATTCATCAGGTTACAGTGGATGCCAAGAACGATTAATGTCATGTATTAGTTTTGGAGTGGTTTTGGATGTAGATATACTGCAGACTGTGGTGTTTTGTGTAGTTTTAGATCAAAGTGCAGCCTGTCTGTGTCCTCCACACATTGTTTGATGGTCGTGACTGATTAATCACGTCTATTGTAGCTGTCACATTTTTCCTTTTATTCCCCTTTTCATAATGCCATAGAACAAAAATATGTTTAAACAAAATATTCATTCTGTCCTTTATGTATCTTTGAAGGGTAAAGTTAATTGACTGTGTTTGGTCTCAGTACATTTTAAGTCGGACAAGTTTATTAACTAAACTTGTTCTGTGGGCTTCACCTCTTAAGGGCAAAACCTGAAACCTTTACCTCCTTCCAGATTCTTATTGACCTTTATGGAGATATTGATACAACTGGACGAATCATATCAGATTTTTAGGCAGAACTGGAGGTAGAAATTGTGCCTATGTTTTGGGTGAAACACTGTGCAATGTGATGTTTCTTGTTCTGATATTTCCTATATCTTATTTGGTTTCTTTCTCAGTGTATATTAGATGGGGCTGTTGTTTGATTTACAGAGTCATTAACTACTGTTTACCCTGTAAATGTTTATGTGCAACTACAAGTGAATGTTTTTCACAATAGTTAAATGCTATTGTCCTTGAGGAAGGCGAGTGTCTTTTGTACATCTATTCATTGCTTATTAGGGCAGAAGAACAGGCAGTGTAAGAACTTGCTGCTTTTGTAGAACCGTAAAAATATATGGGGTTAAAATTTTTTCACTGGGGGGGGTCAAAATTTCCATGTTTGCTCTTTCTGGTAATTTTCCTATATCCATCTTTAAATGCTTTAACACCACTGATCTTTTTTTTTTAGAGATATTAGGTCCTTCAGCTCCTATTGACACCTTTGGCACTATGCAGAGCTTATAAAAAATTTAAAATTAATTAATTACACTTTTATGTGTTGGGTATAGGAACACAATTTTAGACATATTTTTAAAACTCGTAGTCCATGATATTGATGCTTTGCATATTTATTATTGTAGGGATAATTATTATTGTAGGATAGAGATTAAGGACTTTGTCAGAAAACAAACTTTTTAGGTCCAGTAAAGGGTTTTATGGCTGCTGTATTTTTATTTCATATATTCAGTTTTCACCCTATATAAATTAATTAAAAAGACCTCTTCTGGAGTAAGATTAAGCATGGATCTGCCACATATCTTTGCAGCACAAAATTTTGTCTAATGTATGTATTAAAGTCACAGAGTTTGTTGCTAGTTTGTGGGGGAAAAAAAAGAACTTTTATGATCTGAGATAATTTTTTGACATTTTCTGGAAGACATTTTTGTCCAAGGGGGAGGCACCCAAGTTTACCACCTTAACTGCCTGGTAAGGTATTTTGCAGTGTCTTTTGAATCTACCTGTATAATTACTTGTTTGTTTGTTCAAGTCCTTGTGTTTCTGTATCCATCTGAAGATGACCTGTTCATGCACAGACACCTTCTTGTCTTGAATCCCAAGATTGTTGTTGTCCAGTGGACATGGTATAAACAGAACCTGCACAGTGAACAGATTATTTTTTCCCTTCTGTCAGGAATTCTCTGCATTCCTAGTCTGTTCCTTGAAAAATATATTAAGATCTTTTTGACAAAGCCTGTTGCTCCCATAATCCCAAATCTCTATTTTTGGACCTCAGCATTGCTAAAGTTTAAGCACAGCCATCATAAGTAACATCAGTGGTTTGTGGTATGTATTGTTCTAAATTCAAGTATAATCAACTTTTTAAAAGCTTTCCCTTAAATATTTTGGGTATTTCTATTGTAAAACCAAAAAGTGATAGATTATATCATAATTGGACATGAAATGTCCTCTTCAGAGAGTTTGGCTCTGTGCTCTTTCAATTTAAATCAATCATTTTGAAAAGAATGATGAATGGTAGAGGTCATACTTACTGATTTACCAGAACTTTGGCTTCAGTTAAGATGTGTGAGATTAAACTTTAATGTTTTTTTAGATTCAAAGGGATATTGGAAAAGAACTGATTATTTGTACTGGGAAGAGCTTTATTCCTGGTTTCTGGGAAACGCCTCCTCACCAATTTCTCCAGCTCTGGATGAACCAATCCTTTTGGTTGTTTTTGTTGTTGTTGTTGTTGTTGTTGTTGTTGTTGTTTTGTTTTGTTTTTTGTGAACTACCTCCCACACATTATTGTTTGCTTATGTTTTTCTACAGCCTGTGTGTTATAAAAATCCATAAGTTTTGTCTAGGTTACAGGCTGCCTTAAGGCCCAATATCTTTAAGATAAGTATTTCTTAGGTGCCAACATCCAAATGTAGGCATGGATATCAAGAACTAATCACATTGTATAGGATGCTCAGCCTTTTAGTTGGTTATTTCTAGGCATCCAGATTTGAACATATTGGTTAGAATACCTTTGAGCTGATAGGAACGTGGAGTCACATGCAAACGCTTGGAAAGGCTGGTTGGAATGATTTTGGTTTTGTATGTCCTGTTTGACAAACACTGGAGGTCCTTGATTTATTGCCACACAGAAAAATGACATATTTTGCATCTGTTTTTACCAATTAATACATCTCTCCTTTTACCTTCACCTTGAGAAACACACTTTGTATAAGAAATGTTTGTAATCAAAGTAAAAGAAAAAGAACATCATTAGTTTTAGCCCATAGTATAAAATGATCAAATTTTTTCCAAAGAAAGAACCTATTATTTGTTTTCTTTGATCAGTTCATTCTGATTTGCTTTGTTAAACTGAAAAGAGAAATTAGCTAAATTGACTAAGAGTCTGTGAACACATTTATGTTTGTGTGTACATGAAGTTGGGAACGAAAAAAAAGGCCACTGATTTATTGCAATATTGTCAGTAAACGCTGGATTTTTAAGATTTTAGAAGACTAGGAGGTCAATATTTAGTTAAGGTCTCAAAGATTAGCACTGAGAAGTGGGAGTTATATTTTTCATCCTCCTGCACAGTATGGTTTGAGTCAATCGCCAGTGGCCAAGCCTCATCCCTTTGGGATTTTTGATCTATTTCCAAATCCACTGCACAGTCTTTGAACTATGCCAGACCCCAGACAATATTAACTCCTACTTCTGAGCAGCAAAGTTGTTATTGTATAAGAACATCTTGCAGCCTCCACATACACAGTACATCCTAAGTCCTGAAAGGAAAGATACGTTGTGATGACCAAAGAAAGGAAAAATACAGTAAAGCTTTAAATAAAGCAGGAATTGCTGGAAACCCTCTGTGTGTGTGAAATTCTAAAGCCCATTATACTTTACAGAAATGATACCGTACATTTTAATTACGCTCTGTAAGCTCAGGACTCTTGTTTATCCTTTAAATGCAATTGATGTGATCAAAGAAGGATTTGTGTTGCTGTTGCAGGTTTTTTGGACTGAATTATCTTTTGGCAACACTGAGATTCATTAGGAGTCTTTTTATTAGGACTCTCATTTACTTGATGACTTGCTTAGCACATATGTTTGTTCTTTTCTTTCTCTCTGTGCTTCTAATTAAATTGTCAATGACTATCTCTAGGAGGTACATGAAGGCTGGGATTTTTTTTCTTGCCAACATAGTACTTCAGGGGAATATAAAACTATACTTTTGTTTATGATTCACCTTTGTTTTCCCGCAATCAGCATTTATGACCCCTGCACTTTCAGTAAGGAAAAATGGGAAAAGTTTAGGCTTCATGTTGTGACTCTACACCAAAATTGCTGGGATTTAAATTAATGCATGAGCATCTTTAAGCTGTAACTGGTTGGGAAACTCTAGTGACCCATTTTTCCCTGGAGAATGCAATTTTTGAAATTTCTTGTTAAAACTCCAAAGCACTTCATAGTTGTGTAAACTTGTAGATGAAGCCTTCATTGAGAAGACTTCCAGATGAAATGAGAGCAAGAAAGATGGTACATGCTGTTACCATAAGATATTTAGTAGGCTAGTAACCTCAATGATGTAGACCCTGGGGTGCTTCAGTATAAAATGAAAGTGTATAGGTACTCTCTCATACCCCAATTTTTCTGTTTCTTTTTATTTTTTATTCTTATTTTGATATATGTCTCAGGCACGATTTCCTGATTTTTCTTCCCATGAGATTTCCTTCTCAGATGGATTAATTAACCTGAGTGAAACATTCCTCTGACAGGGGTGCACCACTTCCATTAATCATCCAGAATTCTTCAGCAACAGCCAGGTAGCCTGTCTGTCGCTACTGCCTGCAGTGTAGTCACAGACTGACACTGTTGCTGTGTGCAGGGCATAAAAGGCAGGTTCTGGTCACCATGTCAAGACATTTCCATGGCAGGCATGTTCATTTCTTGTTGTTGGCTCTGTGATTGGCATATTTGAGATCCAAGGGTTTTGCAGTCTGGGTCAAGCTTCTTTCACAAGGAAGAGCACCAGCAGCTGGGCTGTCTGGTCAGGGGGAGCAGTCAAGAATTGTTCATATTTAACTATATTTAAAAAAAATGTAGGGCACACAGGGGCCAATATAAAGAAGTATAGAGGGAAACAAGTAATTTTACATGACACTAGGCACTACACCTAGTGGGACTCTTTACTCCAGGGATTACTTACTCTCATCAGACAAAAAGTGAAATGTTGACAAGCTGAGTCATTGAGGAAATGGGGCAGGTTTTGAAAACTGATGCCTTGCCATTGACGTACTTGTGAGAATATGAATGTTTTTGTTTTACGGGAATAGAACATCTTAATGAAAGGAATTGGAAGGAAATCCAACACAATCAGTAGGACACATCACATTAACTTTTGGCGTGGCTGTCCGAGGAACTCAAGGCGTAACAGTTAATTTAATTACCAATCAAGAATGCCATTCAGACTGTATTCTGTTACCTGTTAAGAATGGTTCGTTCTGAGATGCACTCCTCCCACTTTCTCTCTGATTCAAACAGGAAAATTAGGTCACTGTGAAGGAAAGACTCAACCACAGCTTCTTATGTGCCTGCCTGTGAAAAATGCAGTGTTCTATGAGACTGAGTTGAGGGTTTCATGTTTGCCTAAGGGCATAAAAAGACTTTTTCTGGGAGGAGATAGTAATATCCACAGCAGTTAGAAGAATGGAATAGCCAACATGATTTTAAAATTTTAGTATCAGTCATTACAAATACACCTTCCCCTTTCTCTATATACACTCTGAAGAATGTTACAGCAAAAGAAAGGAAGAAAATAGCAAAAGACTTTTAACAACGTTACTGGGAGTATTCAACAACTTAGAGTTCTAGTCATGGTTCTTTTGAACATAAAAACATTGCATTAAGTTCAGTTTTTTGGAGGAAGCAGTTGGAAAGCGTCACACTCTTAGCCTGCTTCTGGTCAGTCCTTTTCAAAAGCACTGTGTTCCCGGTCCCAGGATGTGTAGGAACAATGTTCAGCTTCCCCAGCTAAAAACTGCCTGAGAATTTTGTGCCAGCACTTGCAGCAGCAGCAGCAGCAGTGTTTATGAGCTGAATTGCCACTTGATGAAAGAGAGAGAAGAAAAAGTTTGGAGTGGAAAAATCCTGCCATCAATATGCAAGTCAAGAGAAAATATGCTGTACAAGAACAGTTAGGCAAAAAATAAGAGATGAATCAGATACTCTGGATTTGTTTAATTACTTTAGACAATGGGCCTCCTTTATGTTTTTCTGTTTCCCAAGAGCCTTATTTTAAAGCTCTTAAAACAATTAATGGACTTTCAGGGATTTTTTTTTTTTTTTAAACGTAGTAGTGGGAAAAATGACCAAGATACCTCAGTGGTTTGATAAGAGTTAGGCACAGGCTGAGACTGCTGAAAATAATTTTCAGAAGGAAATATGTTTTCGCCCTTTTTTATGCTTTTGCAGATATACTTTCATTTTATCTCTACCCTATTCTCTACTGTGCAACATCAAGCTGCATATGAATTTTGGATTACGTCCTATTAAAATATCTCTCTATTCCTGATGCTTTTTTCCAAGTTTGCAAAAGGCAGAATTTTTCTGCTTTAACTGCTCCAAAATACAATTCAGCTGCTAAGTGAAGTGATCAGGGAGGCAGTCACAGTTTGTTTTGAGGTCCTTTATGTGGAATATGTACGACCAATGGAAACCTGAGATTGCAGCTGGGGCTTCATTGGGCTGGTGGTTTTCATGAGGGTTTCACTTTGTAGACAGGTTATAGCATTTACATCAGCCAGACTGGCAGTGCCAGGTCACCCCTCTTTCCCTGCATGGAAATGATCCAGAAGAGGATCTGGCAGTGCTGGCAGACCTGATTGCCAGATTTCTGCATCCAGGGGTAGCAAGGCATTAAAAACAGGAGGACCTCTCTCAAGCAGTAGAAGAGAATTGAAGCTATTTAGCTCCTGTGGAACACAGGCACTGACAATTATATACACAGGTTAAATGATTCATAGACTTTTTACTGTGATCCCATTGACATATGCAGGTCTGCAACAATGATTTCTCATACTGATATTCAGAAAGTATTTCCTAGACCAGCCCAGCCCATTGCTTTAATGACACCAGTTTAGGAAAATCTGAACTCTTGGTTGTGCTCTGAGAGCCTCATGCAGAGTTCATGGAAGCAGTTTCCCTCCAGGAAAGACCATGACAAAAAAGATATTCCCTTAGTTTCACCTTTTCCTCACTTTTTTTTTGATTTTGGTTTTGGCTTACATGTTCTTCAAGTCCTTTTCAGAGGAACAGAACTGTTTTATAGAACATGTGGCAGAAGCGCCTGTGATAAAGCTGACTTTTAGTCTGTTGGTCACTCTGCAAATTAGCTCAGAATGATGGATTTGCAAAGCAAATATAGAGCCAGTAAGTGGCTTTCACAGTTTTTTAAGTTGTCACGGTAACTGAGAAAGAATTCAACAAGGAAGAGGTGTAACTATGCTCCTCTGAACATGAGACTAGCAACAGCTGGTAGTTCCTATGGAGTACCTGGCTAAGGAGAGCTTGGTTTACACAGCTTGTGGCAATGTTTTCAAAGAAGGTCCTGTATGTTTTGAATAAAGAGATTTCCTACTACATGAATCAGTTTACCTGCTGAGTCATATGCTACACAGATGGGCAGATTATATGCTTTTATATTTACTGCTTATCTTTTAGAGTGTGAAGCTGCACCATGGAATAAGATTGTTAAAGTGTTGAATGATGGATACTAGCAGTCTGCAGCCTGAAATAATGTTCTGAAAGAACAGAAACTTCCCAGAAATAATTTGTAGTGGAATTAGAGAATTTCTGAGGGGAAAAAAAAATAAATTAAACTACCTTGGCCTTGCAATTGCTATATCTTCCTGTAGGCCTTTTATATTGTGTAGTGGCTTTAAAGGGATGGAGGCAAAGCTGGTGGCTATTATGCTAACAAAACATTCAGTTTCATAGAATCATAGAATAGTTTGGGTTGGAAGGCACCTTAAAGTTCATCTTGTTCAAAACCCCTACCATGGAGTTTTACTCTTCACTAGACCAGGCTGCTCAGAACTCCATCCAACCTGGCCTTGAACACTTTGAGGGTATGGAGCATCCACAGCTTCTCTGGACAACTTTTGCCAGTGACTCACCACCATCATAGGGAAGAATTTTTTCCTGTTATCCAGTCTAAACCTACTCTCTTTCAGTTTGAAGCCATTTCCCCTTATTCTGCCACTACAGGCCCTTGTAAATAGTCCCTCTCCATCTTTCTTGTGGGCTCCCTTCAGGTACTGGAAAGCCATAATTAGGTCACTCTGAAACCTTCTCTTTTCCAGGCTGAACAAACCCTATTCTTTCAGCCTTTCCTCACAGGAGAAGTGCTCCACCCCTTTAATCATTTTGGTGGCCTCCTCTGGACTTGCTCCAGCAACTTGCTCCGTGTCCTTCCTGTGCTGGGGACCCCAGAGCTGAAGGCAGCACTACAGGTGGGGTCTCACCAGAGTGGAGTAGAGAGGAAGCCATCCACACTGCTGTTGATGCAGACCAGGACACAACTGACTTTCTGGGAAATACATAGACTCTGCCTCTAACTGAACATAAAAGTCTATTCTTCAGTTTTGAGTGTCTACGGAAGTGTGGGTAAAATATTTATTTATAACCTGAAGTCCCCCTGAAAAAATTTTTTTCTCTTGAGATGGCCATGTTAATGTTATTTTATTACTCCACTCACTCCAGTAGTATCTCATAAAAGTGATTTCTGCATTACCACATTATTTAAACAAACAGTGTTATATTTTGTTTATAAAAGCAAAATCCTTCCTGCCTTACAGGGACGAAGGAGTTTTTGCCTGCTTTTCCAGCCAAGATTCTTGAGCACTCAGCATATGTTAGTGTTGTGGTTGGTTTTGCAAGCCAGGTACTAACTGGGCATGTGGGAGCTTTATGCTGGATGCCAGTGGTGCCATGAGTAAGGGTGAATTGGGGCAGCAGTGGCCCATAGTGCCGGGGTCCTGTGCTGTCTCAGCAGAGGTGGATGTTGCTGCTGCCAGTTCAGTGCCAATACTGAGCAACAGTGGTTCTCATAGCTGGCACAACTACAGCTGCAGCAAACATTGCCTTGTGCATACGAAAAGGAATTGTTTTCATTTATTTTGGCCTCTCAAAATGCAAAAAAAAAAAAAAAATAAAAAAATTAATTGTAGTTTAAAAGTGCTGACGTCTCCTGAGAGTTCAAAATTTGCTTTTTCATCTGAATACTTCCCCCTTTAAAGCCTCTTTTTCCCGATAGCATACACATTTTTCAGCAGCTAATATTTTCCTTTGCATAGCTATATATACTCTCTCTCTCTACGTTCTAAAGAAACACGTGCCCAAAAAAACCCACACATACCATTTCACTCAAAATACTTGCCTGTGTACATCTGTTTCTCATTAACTTTTCCCTCTGCTATATACAATGACTTTTCTTTAAGAAGTGTCATTACATTAGTTTGTATTACAGTATTATTTTTCTCTTCTCTGTGTACCAATGTAGTGACCAAATACTCTCCTTAGAATTGCATGTGGTTTTTTGAGGACAGAATTTGACCACTAAATTTGTAAACAGCATGCATAAATATATATATTCACAGATTAAAGAAAGTAACATTTTTAACCCAGGTTTTATGCAAATATTGGGATTAAATTTTCTAAATATACTGGATATATGATGTGGTTTGTACCTGTATTTTCTTAGTATGCAAACAGTTTCTCTGTGTGCATGTATATGTGAGGGAAAAAATACAGTCCCTTCAAGCTGATGGGACACCTGTGTCTGCCTGAGCTCTACATCTGTCCCCAGATTCCACTTCATTAAAATTTATTTAAACACCTGCACAACTATGGTCACAGGCAAAACTTCAAGAGAAGCATTTTCTCACTCTTCCCAGTATAATAATTTTCTGGAATCCCAAATGACTTACCTATTATGGGAAACAAAATTTCCTACACAATAGCAATGAGTTTAGAAAGGTGTCCAATGGACCACCTGAACTCATAAAATTGGTTTATTATTTGAGGTAATACTGCAAATATCAAAATACAGTTATAGGCTACCAATTCCAAAATATTTCTTGGAGTCTTCAGGCCTTGTTTGAAAAGATACATATGTATATATATACATACATACACCCATACATTTACATTTTAACATGTAGATAGATGTTCCTGTCTAATATATGCAAATTTCTGCTAAATCCTGCTGGTGACCTTTTGCTTATTTCCACTTCGTACATACTGACCATTCATACTTCTATAGCTCATTAAGCTCTTAACCTGTAAAGTCTAATTTACATCACAATGCTGTAATATATAATTCTAGTTTGCACAAATCTACTGGATAATCTTGACAGAAACATGCTAGCTTTATTCACCAGTGCACTTAGGTCAGTGGTGTGTTAAACCAATGCTTGTTTCCTGCAAGCCTTACAATCTGTAGTTCCTGGAGTATGCTCCAACTGGATTTGTGCTAATTGCCATACTGGGAGAGGTAGGATGCTGGGGAGCACCATGTGTCTCCCCAGCCCTTATCTGCTGCTGCCTCTTGGGCTACACCACAGCTGGGAGAGCAGTGACCTTTAGGTTTCTGCTTTGAGTTTTGGGATCCTTGTATATATCTTTGCACAGACTTCATTATCTGGTCTTGGTTTCAAGGAGGCTCTGATCAAAATATGATTCAAGTTTTCTCAGTCATCAATAAACAGCTCAGAAAGAGAGGGAGAACAAGGAAGCCAATTGCCATTTACTGCATCCCTGGCCCACCCCAGATGAAAGTGGTAATGACCTGCACACATATGGGTTCAGGACAGTTAGACCACAGCATGCTAATTTTTCCCACTGCTGTTGTGCCTTAGACATCGAGAGACAATAAAAGAAGTTACAGGACATAATTATGCTAGCCCTCCAATCTCCTGGGTAATATAAAAAGAGTGGAAGAAGGCAAAAATATGCCACAAGTATGGTTATTCAAAGAGCCCTGACCTTTGAGCAAGGAATTGGCCTTTAATCAGTGAAGTAAGGAGAGCCTTGATTTAAACCTTCGTTAGAAATAAAATATGGTAAATAGTGGTGTCAGAATGCACGGTGGTGCTGTATGATTAAATCCAATGATTATTGGATCATCTGCATAATTAGTTATTGCATCGCTGCTTGTAAATAGAATGGGGAAAAAATGAAAGAAGACACCTTTAGAAAATGTTTCTTTACAACAATTTCTTAAGCTTTCCTACAAACACTAAGGGTTTGATTACCACGTATGTTTGCATCTCTATTTTCATGGACTCAGAGAACACTTTCTTATCAACAGTGTAGTGCAAAAAATGAATGTAGTCCATCTCAAGAGCACGCTGCTAACTAAGAAATAATTCGAATACAAGTTATTTCAAGTCCATTGGTGATCTGCTTTCAAAAAGAGAAGAAAAAATAGTGTAATGAAAGTATTTATTTTGATGCTTTTGTTTAAATCTACTGAATACACACATCATCTTACAGACTTATTTGAGGATTTCCCATAGAATTGTTAACTGGTTGGAAAATAACATATTCTTACCAATACAATAAAGTTTAAAAATAATATTTAATGTTCACTATAGCATCAATAAAATAACTGTCTTTTTTAAAGTCTACAGTAAATTAAGGATGCATTTATGTGCTGGTTTTAAAGCAAACTGGATGGAGAAATGAACTTAAGAGAGATGATAAGTTCTGAGTTACAATTTAATAAAAAGGTTACAACAAACACAATGATGCAGGGAAAAACCTCTGGTTTTAACCTGCAGAGACAGATGTATAACTCAATACCCTGGGGCAAGAACAGAGCAGTGTTCAGTAGCTCCTGTGCTGAGCACCACGTGGTCCCCCTGGGGGCAAAGTAAAGGGAAAGGAAATCTGTTGGTCTGGATGATGGCCACAGTTCTGTGGAGGTAATGATTGCAGCCTTGTCAAGAGTGGCAGCCACAACGTGGTCGGAGTTCTGGTCCTCCTCTGGATCCAATGAGTGGTACCAGAAGTCCCAAAGCCCCAAGATTATATATGCTCAAATTCAGGTGGGAATGCCCAGTGCCTCCTCCAGGGAAGGGAATTTCAGGATGGGTGATTTAACTCTATGAGTCACGGGATATTTTTGGAATCTTTGCTGGTCTAGGTCCTTGCAGCTGCCTATTATGCCAATCTATTGTGGTCCGTTAGCAGAGATGACCCCTCAGGCTCGGTGTGAAGGTGCCAATGCCTCCCTGGAGGGGAATTATCACACCTGAGTCATTGGTGTGAAGACAAGGGAACATTCCCCTGCCTCACAAGGGTTTCTTTAACACCCAAGTTGTAGCCTGAGGTGTCAGGTGTGCCCTGGGCAGCTGCTGCAAATGATGCATTTAACAATCTGTCAGAAATTACATAGAGGGTGTAGAATGCAGTTTTGGTTATACCCACATAGTGATGATCTGGTCCCATCCCCTGTCACTAGGACAATTTGCCAGTGGTTTCAAGCTGATTTATAATCTCTGACAGAATAAGCTGTTGAAGTTCAAAATTAAATTTTAACCTTCAGTTATAGAATTTGTCACAGTAACATTTTCAAATTGTACATGTGAAACAGCAAGATTTTTTCAAACTAGGTCTTAAAGTGGTTTATACAATTGAAATATTTTTAATATATAATATTTCAGTAGGTGGTGCCATAAACCCATGTACAACTGTGCTATGGCAAAATTCAGCATAGTAAAAAGTAATGACTTCTAATTTCAGTAATAGCAACCTTCAATTTTAAACCAAATTTATTGTGCTCAGAAATATAGAAACTCATGAAAAAGCAAGTCCACAGAATCAATTTTCAGAGTTTTGAGTGGGTTCTTGCTAAGCAGAAACTGCAGAATCTTGTAAGGAACTAGTTATTAGCCTGCAACATTATGTAGTTTTACAAAAATGTTTAAGAATTTGGCTGACTGTGCATGAAAATGCTCATTTTCTGAGCAACATTAGATGTTAGCAAATTCAGCATTTCTTTGAAATGTGCTGACTCAGAGGTCTAAAAGATTTTGAACAAAGAACATTCTTTGTTACAAAAAATGTATAAGAAGACCACATGATATTTTACATACGGAAAGAGAAGAAAATGGTAGGATGGCACTGTTGAAGAAACAATAAAACCATGCTTATAGAGCAGAGATCAACAGGAGATCAGGCTAAACTTGGGGTGCTCAGAAACTGCAGAGAAGGCAAGATGAACGCTGTACATAGATTTTCTTAGACATGTAGTTGGACGTATTGTCAAAAGCTTTAGAGTTGACTTTAGCAGGTTCGAAAGTTGGTGGGTACTGGATACCTTTGAAAATAGTACTTTCAGATGCAAGACAGATGTTATGTCTGTACTGTTATGATCTGATTAGTGAGAGATGCCTTTGCCTGAATTAAGGTGCAAATGAGATCATATGCCAGAGTCAATAATATGGATTTTATTTAACAGTAAATGTTAGAGAGAAAGAAAGAGAAAAGGGGGGGAGAGGAGTGAAGAGAAAGAGAGAAAGAGATCTAGCAGAAGATAGTCACCACCCATGGATTCAGTGGTGTCCCATTGGTCCTTCTTCACCCTGTGCTTCTAGGTGGTGGCGGTCCCTGAGATGTTCTTCTTGGGATACCACCTTTATACAAGCCGACTTATAGGTATCCACAAGGCACAGATACCATTCACATAACTTGTATGAACAGTTACTTCCTTTCCCATATTTTGCCACAGTAGGAATTTTTGTCTGGTTGTGTTAACCAGATCTGCCTTGCCAGGCCCAGAATTAACCCCTTCCTGTCATAAATTTCTCCTGTCTGTACTTATCTCAAGTACCCACGGTGGTGGCTTATCTTCTGGCAAGTTCGTTCTGTGGCCTTGACAGTGTTTTGAGACAGGCAACTGTTCTTTAAGCCCTTACATATGCCTTGAGTAATCCTGAAACCTATTCTCCTGAATTCTATTAAGTCTTGCTACCTATCTATCTACCTATATTTACAGGCAGATGTATATATATGTATATAGGTATGTATAAACACTGAAGTGTTTATTGAGCTGCAAAGCATTCCTCTCAATCTTATAGAAATTACCCAACAAGTACCACTTAGTAGGATTTGTTCATGTGGTCCAAAACAGCAACAGGAGTGATGGTACAAAATGACAATGTTTAGGGATCTCTGCTCTAAATGTAGGCCTTCCTAGCTGACCTTTGGGGTCTGGGAGGCAAATCTGTGGATTTTACTAGCACTTTTATTAGTTTATTGAACTGCAGGTTACTGTGAAGGTCTCACTAGTTCACTCCCCTGAGTAGGTGGGTGGAGAGTGTGCTATTATCATTCCAGCTTCAGGATGACAAAAATATCCTACGGTTCGGTTCTTAATCTCCTCAGAGGCTAAATCTGCTGGAAAAGATCTGAATCCCATTTTCATACATATTTTTGTAGGTCCTCTGGCCGTGATATGCTCTCAGCATGGCTCAGAAGCAGAGTTCCTGTGTGTTCCTGTGTAGATTTAGGGGAGGGAGGGGAGGTGAAATAGTGTATATGGACTCTGGCAAATAAATGCAGAGCTTGTGCAAGGCTAAGTATCCATATGTTGGCTGCCAGAGCAAAGGATGTGGCAGATCAGAGATTTCTTGGGCATGAAAGCCTCCTTAGAAGCTCCTTCTCGAAGGGCTCCTTCTGCAGTCCCGTCATTTCACAGAAAGTGTCAGGTACCCTCTGCAGTCACAAGCAGTTGACACAAACTTCACGTCAGAAACATGACAGTTCTGCCCTACCACTGAGCACATCGTGGCAACACTTGGGCCTTGCAAAGCATGAGCAATTTTTCAATTTACTCTCAGTCAGCTTAGAAGTCAGTACAAAGGAGCTGTGCCCTGAACAGGTCATTTCTGACACAGGAGAAACAGAGAAGCTTCTTCCCTACTGCTGTTGGTCTTCTGTTTTCTTTTAGAGGTAATCACAGGAGTTACGCAGTTTTATCCACAGTGGGTTTTGATCTTGGTGATGGTGACACTGGTCTGTAGGTGGGTTGCGAGTGCTGACTCAAGAGAATCCATTATGTGAAGGCATCAGCATCACAATCCTGTATTAGTGTCCCTGCTAGACCAGCAGGCCAATATAGTTGCAGGGTGGTTGCTCTTCCAGTTGCTAGGCTGTTGGAATGGGCAGCAAAGTGCCACAGGCTTGTGGCACCCATGTGGCACAGGGTGGGGCAGGCTGCTGCAAAAGCACTATGCAGACCTGGTCAACCAGGCTGGGGTTTTGAGAACAAAACAGGATATTTTATTTTTTGAACTTTATTTTTGTTTTGAAGTAATTGTTTATTACAAAAAATCTTTGATTTAAACAAAAAGTCGATTTAAAAATTGTCGAGATGAAAGTGAAACACTTTTTCAATCCAAAAGTAGTAAAAAAGTCTTCTGCTTAGAAATTTTGAAAACTGGTTACGGTCCAACTGAAAACTGTTTTCGTTCTATTTGCTGAGAACTTCCAGTGAATCAAGAAGTACATATGTGTCAGAGCTTTGGATTTTTAAACAGTGGATACATGCTTGAAACAGAAACAAACTTAGCAGTTAATAAGATTACACAGAACTAAAAATGACAAAGTAGTAAAACACAGTGAATATCTGTATGTTTCACAGAGCATTTAAAGAATTTTGAGCTCGTGTTCTAAAACACTATGGGATCAGAAAGCAGTGGAAATTTATGTCCTTACACTCCCTTAATGAGAAGGGAAAATGGAATACTTTTGCCTGGATCTTTTTACATTCTCTATATTGACTTGGATCCTGTTTCTCTCATTGTCTAAGGAAAACAAATAAATAAATAAAATCAATCCCACAAAACCAAAACACAGCTAGGATGAACATGAATATAAAATGTTCCATGAATTAGAAAATATTTTTCTCACTATTTGCAGACACATGAACAGATCACCAAATCTAAAAAGCGTATTTTCAACTTCTGTCATATTCAGCATTTGTGTAAATGGAGAAGTTTCTCAGTGGCTTTGGGACGTCAGTATTTTAGATATCAGTATTTCCTGTGCCTTCACTGCTGAGTGTTTTATTTTTCTTAGCAGTTTTGGTTTGTTTGTTTGTTTGTTTTTTCCTTGAAACAGGATTATTTTCTTGTAGGTAACTTTCTTTCAGTAGGTGAGGGTTCCTCTTCAAAGAAAGGAATAGAACACAGGTCTAGATGGTAATTCTTTAGCATGGGTGCACCACAAATTTAATGTCGCGGCAGGATGGGCCTGTAGTTATGGTGCTGTGCTCCAGATATATGTATTTAGGTCCAAATTCTGTCATGTATTTCAGAATATTTTCTTTGTATTTCATCATCACTCTATGCCACATCAGAAGACTCTGATTCTCCAGCTGTCTAAATTATCCCCATGAGTGTATCTATTCTGGACTGCATTATGCAGTGCAAACATAGTCTTTGCTTTTAACTTCTTATGTTTAAAATTTAGAGATCACTACGCACACAGGCTGTTTAACAAGACTTGTATGAGTGAGAAGAACACTAGTGTAATGCTAGGAATCAGAGGATGTCCATACTGTCTGCAATCCCATGCAGGGAGCTGGAATCACAAACACTTTTTGAACTAGCTACTTTTATGTTTTGATGTTCCACCAGTCCCCCTCTGTTCATCCAGCCAAAAAGGAGACCTGCCTATGGGTTCTACTACTGGGAACCAGAAGTAGATCACAAAATCACTGAATCATTCATGTTGGAAAAGATCTCCAAGATCAGTGAGTCCAACCTTTGACAGAACACCACCTGGTCAACTAGACAAGAGCACTAAGTGCTATGTCCAGTTGTTTCTTGAACATCTCCAGGGATGGTGACTCCTTCACTTCCCTGGGCAGCCTGTTCTAACACTCAATAGCTCTTTCAGTGAAGAAATTCTTCCTGATGTCCAACCTGAGCCTCCCCTAACACAGCTTGATGCTGTGTCCTCTTGTTCTGTTGCTGGTTGCGTGGGAGAAAGGGCCATTCCCCACCTGGCTACAACCTCCTTTCAGATAGTTGTAGAGAGTGGTAAGATCCCCCCTGAGCCTCCTTTTTTCCAGACTGAGCCCTCCCCACTCCCTCAGTCATTCCTCAAATGGCTTGATCTATATACTTTTCACCAGCTTTGTTGCCTTTGTTACCCTTCCCTGGATATACTCCAGCCCAAAACTGGGTACAGGACTTGAGGTGTGGCCCCACCAGTGGCCAGTACAGAGGGATGAGGGGAAGAGGTCCTGGAATAGCCACAAAGAAAATTCTTAGGGTTGGTGGGGCTTAAGAGAAAGAAATCTCTAATGACTTTGTTCTTGAGTTGCTATTTGCATTTGAATCCATTCTTTTAGCTTGAAGTAGGAGAAACACCAGCTTTCAAGAATACTGAGGCTGGTTCTTGGTGTGGTTGTAACCATATTTCTCTTTGCTGGTGCTCACCAAGTATATGCTAGTGTCATGCCAGCATTTTGTCCTTTGTGATCTGTACACAGGCATTTTATTACATATGGTAAAAACATGTGTTTTTTGTCCTACTAGGAGTACAGTCAACATTGTAAGAGTGCTAACAGTAAATTGCTTGGATTTGCCTAAGCATGTGCCTCTGACTCAGCCCAAATATTGACAGTGACAAAGCTGTAATCACTTGCAGGCTTCAGTTCTGAGCAGAGGAAATACGACAGCAGAGGAAATAATGCCATTGGACTGGAACAGAGAGAGAAAATATATTACACCTGGTTCTAATGCCGTTCAACTGCAAAAAAACCTGTACCCACCCAGTGGAGCTGAAATGGACGTGCTGATTTGACAGGGAGTTGGGGGAAGAGTTGCTCCTTTGGACTCAGAATTCACACTGCTACTCATGTGGAAGATCCTTAGAAGGAGACAGAGAAAAAATTAGTTAATTAAAAAAAATGCAGTTTGCACCAATAAATCTAATTCCTCCTTTCCCAGTGGAAAAAACACCCAATCTTATATATTGTTTCCATGTTGCCACTGAAAGAAGAGTGGCATGTTTCATGTATTAGGTGTAAGGAACCAGTACAAATCTCATTTTCTCAGAGTGCAAATCTCTCACAGGACTGCTTGTGAAGTCCTGTGGCTAGCCAAGTTCCTGGGATCTGCTTATGAAATATTCTCATTTTGTATGCAGACATATGAAGCAAAAATCTGACTTTTAGTGACAAAAAGTGGATGACTGATAACTTCTGTACTTTGATAGCTGCTGTGAGCACACAATAGCTGACCTTTCATCACAACTTGGGATGAAAGTGTTATTGTCAATTTCTGTAATTTATATCTAAACTATAAGAACATCAGTTATTTAGCCTTTCTTCTAACATAAAGAGTTATTGCACTAAAAACAAAGTATCAAAATACAGTAAATCTTGGGAACTGTCTCTGAGTCAGCTTTTGCAGAGAGGCATGAACCAACTCAAGAAGACCATAACACCTAAGCCATTTTGAATAAAACTTCTTTTATTTTATATTCTGAGAAGTTCTGTTTACAAATGACTGGGGCACTATGTCCATAAGTTACTACTTACTGATATTTCTGTGGGCTAGGATTTTAAGAGAAATATAAGAAACTTTGAGTGCCAACTCCATTCAATTAGAGTGGAAGTTGGGCAACCGGATGGCTTGTTCCCATCGGAAAGCTGAGTGATAATACCCATGTTCAAATGCCTCTGAGTCACTATTTTCACATCAAGTGCTCCGTTATAATAGAAAACAACGTGTCCATATTCTTCCTGGCTCAGTAGGCTTCCTGGAAAATGTGGCTAAATTGTCTCCTTTCTGTTTCTTGCACACTGGGTTGTTGATCCAGGTATTTTCCTTTTTTTCTTTTCCTAATTTGTAATTTATGAAAAAAAAACTTAAAAAAAAAAAAAAAGATAGACAGCATGAATTTTGTGAAGCTAGATTTTAACTGGGAACCTTATCTCAACCTGTGAACTTTACCTTTTGTGCCTCCAATTCTCCTCCCCAGCCTCCTACAGAGGGGAGAGAGTGTGATGGGGAAGTGGGCAAGCACTGCCTAGAATGAATCCAACTACCTTCTCCTTAAACCCACTGAGAGGGCTGGGGCATAACACAGAAAAAGTGAAATAAAAATAAAATAAAATAATTTGCTGAATTTACTGAGGATCTCATCTTGAAGCAAGAAATTTGGAAATGTTGTTGTTGATGGCCACACGTCATTAATTCAAAGTGAACAATGGGGTCTCTGGAAGAAACCTGAAAACATCCAAATATTCTGGATATCTAATGGAAAACTAGAAAGGGAAAGTCATTGAAGTTCAGTTACGGAGGCTAAGAGCCAATGTACAAGGTGACAGAGATAAGCTCTTAGACTGGCTCATGAACTCTCCAGTCAGTAAGACATTACAGGTTTAGAAACCACACTGAGGTATCCGAGGTTGCAATGAAATGTAAAAGAACCATATCTTGGGCTGCATCCAAAGCAGTGTGGCCAGCAGGTCAAGGGTGGTGATTCTACCCCTCTACTCTGCTCTTGTGAGACCCCACCTAAACTACTGCATACAGTTCTGATGCCCCCCACAGTTCCCCTACAAAAGATGGGGAACATTGGAGCAAGTCCAGAGGAAGCATCAGTTCGGTAAGTGGACTGTGGAAACCTCAGAGCAACCTTCCAATATCTGAAGGGGCCTACAAGGAAGCTGGAAAGGGATTCTTCATCAGGAACTCTAGTAACAGGACAAGGGGGAATGAGTTCAAACTGAAAAAGGAGAAATGTAAGTTAGATATACCTGAGAAATTCTTTACTGTGAGGCACTGGCATAAGTTGTTCAGAGAAGCTGTGGCTGCCCCATCCCTGGAAGTGTTCAAGGCCAAGTTGGATGGAGCTTTGAACAACCTGGCCTAGTGGAAGCTGTTTCTCCCTATGCCAGGAGGGTTGGAACTAGGTAATCTTTAAGGTCCCTCCCAAGCCAAACCAGTTCGTGATTCTGCTGCTGAACAGATCTTAGACTTGCCAAGCCTTTGATCTTCACCTGTATCATCAACAAAATAAGACTGGCTTTTGAAAAGTTACATGCACTATCGGGAGATTCAAATCTGCTGTAGTGAGTGAGGATGTTATTTTGAAGCTCAGAGTGCCTGCAGAAAGTGATCAGTTTGCTGTGCCATATGTGACCAGGGACAGAATGAAAAAAGTGCCGTCATTTTGCATAAGTGCCATGGCCCATTAATTCTGGCTAAGTGGTAGCAACTCATGAGTAAAAACACCAAAGTTTGATCTCGAGGAAGCAAGATTTTAGTACACTAATCTGTGATGCATTATCTTTGTATGGATATTGGTTTTAAACATGCAGATAACCTCTGTTTTCAACAGGGCATAATGTCCCTGTAATGCACCCATAAATTGATTTTGTTTCACCTGAGTTTATTACTGAACCAGGACATAGCAGAACATAAGCATTTCATTCCTAGGGGAATGAAAACAGTTGCTGACCAAGCAATAATTAAAGTGTTTGCTGTCTTCTTTAAGTTGTTTTTATTGCATACAACTGGACTCCTATTTTCTCTTTTAAGTATGTGTCTTTTTTAGAAGAACAGCAGTAAACTTCTTTTTTTCCCCCCTACTTGTTGTATTTTAAAGCTCTCTGTGTTTAATAAGAAATGGTCATTAATTCTTTTCTGACTAACACTGTGGTCCCTTGACTTCCTGTAAAGCACAAATAAAACCCTCAGGCCAAATTATAAAGTATTTAATTTCATTGGAAACATTATTTTAGTGTTGCTGAGGGTAAGGTTTAGTATGTTGAAAGAGTAAACCTCTTTGGTATGTTTGTCCCTTCTTGACTGCCCTTGTTACAAAGCCGTGGCTTGCAGCTCTTGTGAGAGCTGAGTTGTTAGTCTCGTGTCAGGGACTGAAGCCATTGTGCAGTGCAAGTGACTGGCTACACACAGAGTTTCTCAGTCCTTTAATTCTTTTCAAGGGATGAAACACTGGCTAACTTGTGACATCTATGAAGCATTTGCTACTGACTCAAAGAATAGTATTGCTTGTTGTTAAAATTGGTTTTAGCACCCACTGTTAGCTGCTGATACAGGAGAAGAAATTTGAGGGAAAGCCGTAGTTTTGTAAGTGTTACTGATCTTTGATGTTCTAGTAGACTTACAGGGATATTTTCGTTAGAACTGCTCCATATATGTTAAGATAAGCTGTAAATTGTAATAATTTTAAGTTTGTAAATTAAGTGTTCTGTAGCTGCTCTTTCCTTGCTTGGAACTGATGCATTACTCTGATGAGCCTCTGTACACAAGAAAAGAGCCAAGAAATGAAATATGTATACACTAGTAAAAAATCAAACAAAACCAAACAAACTAAACCAAGAAAAATATATGGACAGTAGACTTTAAATGAAACATTAGGACATAACTGTTACTCTGATGAAGTTTCCTCAGGCTGTTTATTAAATGGCAGACCCTCTTATCTAATGAGCAGGTCATTGGATAGACAGTTGCTTAGAGTATTTCTCTGGTATTGCTTGTGTTCCTAGTTTATTTCCAAAGGAAATGGATGTTTACAGTCTGGCACGAAAGGAAGGTTATTGTCACTTTTAATCCTTTTCTCTGTAATGGTGTTGCTATATTGTATGAACAGGGAAGGTAAACCATAAGTAGGAGAATTTTTGCTTATTGGCTCTTCCTTCTGTTTCTCCTATCACTTCTGCTCCATTTGCGTTCCAGATCTCTCAACTCCTTTTTCAACTATATATATGTGTGTGTATATATATCTGTATCAGCTCACTGTGATGGGAGAGCTTAGCAGGTGTAAGAATCAAGATATTTTTAAACTATAAACCAGAACTTTCCACAAATCATTCATCAACAAAGCTGGTTTTGCTAATTGTTCACTGTTATCCATTATTAGTCATCATTTCTATGCGTTCAAAAAGCTCAGACTTTAACACTCACATTTTTGATCAGCTGTAATTGTGCACTACCATGGAGATGGCACTATAAGCTGGTGGAGGCAGCTGCAGTCTTTGGCATCTGGAGGCACAGGTAACCAAGCTTGAGATCTTTCTGGTGAACATCACAATGGGTTATCTTCCTTCTTCTCTGTCTTTCCTTTTTGAGCTTGAAGTTTTCAGTGCTCCTTTGCCTCCCTCCCAAAAGGGGTGGTCCACTCTGCTCCTGATACTACGCATGTTTTCATCATGCCGGTCATTTTTTTTATGCATTTGGCAGGATGTCCAGCTTATTTGCAGTTCCTTGTGCATACCTTGTCCTTCAGCAACTTTTTGTGTCTCCTGCATGTAGCTACACTCATTGCCCCTTTGGTGGGCAAACTGCTCACACATTTATGTGCTACCACAATTTCATGAAGTGCTCATACACTGTGTTGGTTACACTGTTTTATTGCACTTCTATTCACATTCAAGGCTAGCTAATGTTAACTATATGCTGACTAATCTACTTTTAATTTATAGATGTCACAGGCCTGTTTTTCAGCTACTAGTCCCATCACATCAGCTATAGGGATGGATCACACTGTCTTCTCGCCAAAGCAAAAACCTGGGTACTCATACCTCAGCCTGCATAGACCCCTGTCCTACCACATTGCTTAAGGCAGCCCAAAGCACACTGGTCTAGGAAGCAGTCTTTATTGCCTTCCTAGCTCCCTCCTCTTTCCAAAACACCTTCTCCCAGGAAGGTGGACATCCTCACCACTGTTGAACTGAGACTCTATTGTCTTCCTCAGGATGAAATGAATCACGTGGTTGGGTTGGGGCAGTGCCAGGTCTCACACAGCCTACACTCGCCCAGTCCCACTGGGCTGTGAGCAGGGTGACACCTTCCACTGAAGGACAACTCAGCTGTCTGCAGGAGTTGCACAAGCCTGTAAACTTCTGTGTGCCTGTCCCTGCAGATTCCCAAAGCTCTAGTGATTCCTGCTTACGTTCTGCACATGTGTGTGAGCACGTTTGAAGTTATGTTGATGCAACTGAAACCAGATTTTCTCTGGTACCCTCTGAGAAGGCTCCTACCCTGAAATAAAAAACGAGTCCCTTTCATGAAAGATTTTTGCTTTAATGAGGAAAAACAACCAAAGAACTAATGCAGTGCTCACTAATGCTGTCAAATTGACTGAGAAACCAACGGAGTAAACAATTTGGAAGTTTGCAGTGGTGACCTACAGAGAAAAGTGTTAGAAAAATGCAAATAAATCATTTTCCCTGCTTCAGGAGGCTTGACTGCGCAGAGTTGATCTCAAACAAGAGCGTGGCCAGCTGCTCTGACAGAGGACAACACAATTTTGTCCTTTCAGGTGAAGCTGTGTGCAAGTCTCATCTGCCCCTGTCTAGCAGGAAGCTCTGCTGACCGTATACTTCTTAGTGGCCTTCTTGCAGGTTTTGCCTTGTTCTGTGCTGCAGACTGAAACAGTTTTTTTTTTAATTGGTTAATTTGTTCTCTGGAACTTGCAGGCATCACGTGTCAGACCCTCATAGCCAGCGCTAGTGTTTGGCCTGACAATATTGCAGCTCTGTCATGTGGCACTTTCAAATACTGGTGCTTTTGTTAATCTCCTTCTCAGACAGGAACAAAGACATTAGGGAAAATATTAGAGCCCTGGAAGATACAAGATCAAATACAATACAATTGCATTGCCTATAAGAGACTGCTTATTTCCAAATGCTTACATCTATGTATAAATAATTAAAACAATGCCAGATCACTTGCAGATTCCTCTACAATTGACTGGAAAACTTTTTATTGGATATTAATGCCTAGAAACTGCTTTTTCAATCAGTGGTGGTTTTTCCTTTTTTTTTTTTTTTTCCCCAAAAGATATTTCTGTAAATATTGGCACGAAAAAGGAACTTATTAACATTTGCTTTTACCTACATAAATCTGTTTTACTGCTTTCCCTGAAATGGACAGCCTCTTAAATTATTCCCAAGAACCAAATACTTTTGATGTAAAAAGTCATTATGACACAGATAATGCATTAACAGAAAACTTTAAAGGAGCTTTTGGCACCTATGTTCCAAAATAACTGAAGGACTACTGTGAGAGAGAGACACTTTCTTGCCCTAAAGAGCAATAACGACCAATGTGAAACCTCAGCTGCATATGCTAAAATATTTTTTTAAGGAATTCTGCTTTAGAGGTCACTTGCTTTCAATTTGCTCTGCATTTCCTAGATGTAAAGTAATAGCACAACTGAACTGTTTGCTTCCCCGGAAAGATCCCGTGAAGGCACATGACAAAATATAATTAAAAGGCTGAATGAACTCAATGAGCTGAATGAACTCATTCTTGCACACATCATTAATTATCTAGGCTTGACTTGTGTCAGTTTGAAAATATAAAATGAAAGTTATTTCTATAGTCTGGGAAAGTCATTTGACATTTTGATCACACTGATATAAGGAAGAGATGATCAACCCTTTTCTGCACTTCCTCTTTTGAAATCTGCCCTCTTGGAAGCAACCTGTATATAGATTACAGTTGGACATTTTAATGCCTCACTCTGAGATTGTGTACACAGTGACACCAGAACCATGCTCCCCAGCTGAGGGGAGCCCATGATCTGTTCACAGGAAATTCATTCAAAGGGAGTGGAGGAGTGTGTTTGAAGAAGAGGAGGCCCGAGAGCAAGGTGTAGTTCTCTACCTCTTGAGAAAAAACAAGCTGAGACAGACTGCTACTGTACTGTGGAAGAAGTCAAGGTGTCCAGTTGTGCCCCCATGTGCCCTGTGTAACCTGGAAGCAGCTTAAAATCTAGGAGGGAGGATTAATAAAATGTTTTTCATGCACTCACCTCCTTTTGATCTCAACCAGCAACATTTTGGATCACAGAGCCTTCATGCCACACTGGCACATGGCAGGGAACAGGGACACTCTGCATGGCACCCACCTGGGCTTACAGCATTATCACTTGTTGTCTCCCTGGGCTTCTCCCACCATCAGCGGACAGAGTTAATCACCGGGGCCTGCACTGATTAAAGGGAATCTTGTTACATTGATTGTAGGAAGACTGCAAGTCATATCTAGCCTTTCCAGGTCCAAGCTGGCTAACTTGGATAGGTGTGGTTGTGTTAAGCCCAGAAACACCTGGCCATATTTTGAAGTGGAAGTTGGGTACCTTTAAAAATTATACTGTTTTTTGCTGCTTCTTTTCCTGCCTGCTATCTTCTTGAACCTGCTCGTGAATACTTGGTTGCATTAGGTTTCCTGTCCTCTTTTTTGCACTGTTGTTTATTTTCACTGCAGCAGTGCAGAAGGATGATGGAAGGTTTTGCAATACTTATTTTATCACAATTGTTCCCACTGAGAGTTTCCAAGCTGATAGGAAACATTTATTAGTTATTGGGCATTTTGCACAGAGACAAAGGAAAAAAACCCTAAACAACTCACAAGCCTCATTTATGAACTTATATTTCATGGATAAAATCTATTTATTTCTCTAGCTGATATCCTTATTTCAGGACAGCGGCAGCCATGGGCATTGGAAGTGGAGGTGGCAGTGGGAGCAGCTGCAGGTGCATGTATGTCACACCAGTCAGCACTAATATTGAAGCTTTGGTTTCTTCATTTGTCTCCTCTGCAGTGACCAGATGAATCCATGACCTCTCATAATCTGCAGATGAAAAGGAGAACTGACTTGAGAAAGTCTGAATGAGGAACAATAGTTAGTTTTGGCACCTCTGATGAGAAAGATCACCATTTCCCTCAAGACCATCCTCTCAATTAAAGAAGCTTAGCAAAAGCTTAAAGAACATCTGAGCTCTCTTCAGGTGGAGTCAAGCTCAGGAAGCCAAGCTTTACAGAAACAAAAGGATCTCTAAGTAACTCAGCAGAGTCTATGCTGCATTCAGCAGCCAAGAAGCTCAAAGGTCACAAATGCGTGTTCCTATTCTGAACATCTTGCAGTGGCTGAGAACTTCACATGGGTTGAGTTTGCAAGGACAGTTTTCATTTTTCTTTTCTAGTCTGTTTGCTGATAAAACACGTTGTCTGCATTTTGTTTCCAGCCATGACAAATTTACAGAGATCCAAAAGGAAGATGAGCAGCTTTCTGACTATGACAGGCTTGAGCCAGAGCTCAGGAAAATAAATACAAAGTACTCATTAATGACAGTGGGTTTGGGTAAGATCCACTGTCTACTCATTCAACTCAATTATACAACGTTATTAGCAGAAAAACTGCTTCCTAGCTTCTCTAGTACATAAAATTTAAACCCTGCAGCATGAGGTTTTAGTCTCCCGTTTTACCATAGTTTGCATAGCTTCCCAGATCTTGCGTTACTTTTTATGTTATTTCTTTCCAAGCATTCCAATCTAGTACTACAAAAATCCTGCTTAAATAGTAGTGTCCCTGAACCAGTGGCTTCCAGGTTATGTAATGCACATAGTAATCTTTATTTCAGAAGTATGTAGAATACATTTCCAGGTGCCTTTTTGTTCTTATTCTGGAAATAACAAAAAGAAGAGCATTTATAATTGTTCTGTTGTTCTTCATATTTCATAATTGAAAAAAAAAGTTGTTTAAA
Source organism: Pachyramphus minor (assembly GCA_013397135.1). NCBI lineage: Eukaryota > Metazoa > Chordata > Aves > Passeriformes > Tyrannidae > Pachyramphus > Pachyramphus minor. The sequence goes on along the minus strand of VYXB01007292.1, from coordinate 449,153 downwards.
ACAAATTCATTGTCCTGAACTTATAGGGTTGAAATCCAGACTGTGAGGTTTAACCAGCTTGGTTAAGTAAGCCACAGGACAGTGTTTACCCACCAAATCTTTCAATGACATTGCATGTTTGAATGTACAGAATTTTCAAGTGATGTCATTGCAGGTCAATTTATGGAAACAATCGCTGGCAAAAATAAACAAAACAATTAAACAGAAATAAGTATGTGGGATGTGTATATGATCCTACAAATCTTACATCTTAAAATAATCAGTTCATCTTTCTTTTCTGTTACTCATTTGGCCATAGCCAGTTCACCTTTTTTTTCTGGAATACAATCTCTTTATGGAAGTTACCCTTGGGATCAACAAGCTCTTTTGATCAATTCCATTAAAAGAATGGTGTGTGCAAATGGATTCTTAATTTCCCCCCTTTTTAAAACCAATTTGCATAGGTTTCAATAACATTATGAGAGTATTTAAATAGACACATGAGAGAAAAGCTTACCTTTTAGATAGAAATGCTGTGGGCCAGCTGGCATTTACTTCCTGTCTCTCTCAGTTTTGTCCATTGGATTGTGGAGAAGACAGACCAGTGTCAGAATAAACATATCAAAGATGATATGATAACCACAGATTTGTATGTCCCTGTCTGTCTGCCTCCCATGTGCCCATTAACTGCTGCAATCAGGCTGCTGTCTTCTGAGCGGAAAGGAGACAACGGGGTGCTCACAAGGATGAGGTGGAATGGACTCAAGGATGTGCCTGGAGATTGCAGAAGACCTGAGGAAGATCTGGGAAGGGAGGCCCCTCAGAGGTTGTCTCCTGCTGTAGCCACCAGCTCATGGTTTTCCTTGCCACCCCCATGACTGTACAGCAAGGCAAGCAGGAAAAATGTGGAGGAAGAAGGTGGACAGGCAGCAAGAGTTTTTCCCTTTTCAGCTCATCTTTATATTTTGCTGATAGGTAAGTATTCTGGAAAAATAATTTCTGGACCACATACGGTAGCATGAACCACAGAGGTATTAGCAGTAACATGTCCCCATTCAGGCCTGGTTCACTGATGACAGTTCTTTGGCAAAACAGAGGACCCCACAGAAAATTGCACTAGCAGCTCATATTTTGTGTTACTACCATGTGTTGGTTTTCCATGGTTTGCAAGTCCTTTTAAAAACTCTCAACAGAGTATTGCAACACTGTGATGTATAATAATATGAAGACCATGTGTATTATTCTGAGAAGAACTTAAGAGCTCAACCAGCTAGCATTATGTATAATTTCCCTAAAACATGTGAATACCAATTAAACTTCGATGGATGTACAGTGTTAGTGGGAACATCTTCAAAGAGAACAAGGGAGTTCTGGCTGTTTCCTTCTGGACTATCTCACCATGGGTTTTACTCTCTCACTGTATTTACAGTGCTTCACACTCATATGGGAAAGTATTTTCCAAGGCAGTATGATTTTCTAGTTAGCACTACTATTAGATAAAGCATGATAGCAAAAATAATAATAATTCAAAAAGAAGGATAAAGAGCTAGAGTAGTAGAATAGAGATCTAGCTTTGAAAATGATAATTTGCCTTCCTTTATAGATAGGAGAGAGGTCAAATGTTTGTGTGCAGCTCACAGAGGAGACTCAAAAAGTGGAGTGGACAAATATGGTTACCAAAGTGGTAGCAAAAGGAAAGAACTGCAAATCTTTTTGAGAACAGACTGTAAATCAAATTGATTTAGGGTATGTGTGTTTTTTCACACTTAAATACATTGAGTACATTATAAAAGTGAAAAAATCTTGGGCTTAATTCTTGTCAGAGTGATACCTTATTAAGCCATTTTAGTGGGGTAAAATATTCTTAAACTGGAAATGAATTATGATTATGTCTATCTTCTACTCCTAGACTTGACTTGAAAGGTGCATAAAAGCTCAAGTATGTAAGTCAGTAAATACTGAAAAATAAAGATCTTTGTTAATTTTGAAATAACATTTCAGAGAACTCATGTTACTTTGCCCTGAGGGGTCTGAAAATCCTGTCAGGAACAAATTTGTAGTAAACTCAAATGTGTATTGGCAGTCTTGTTTTCAGTAAGTTTATAAATGTCAGTTGTTGCTCTAGAACAGGTGGCACTATAAAAAAAATTGGCTGCAGAAAATGAATACCGCTCACAAGGAAAATATCCACTTTCACAGATTGGGAATAAACACCATTACACAGCTGGTCTGTGAACTAGTGGTGCTTTTTAATGTGTTTTCCTTAAAATTGCTTTGAGAAGTTCATGGCTAAATCTTCCTCTGTTACTGTTTGGTTTTATGTTTCTTTTATTCCATAGTTCAGTGTATTGATGCTTAGTGAGACCTGAACCATTAAAGAGTCTTTATGTATGCCACCTTGGCACTTGGATCAGTGATGGGAACAGTTTACTACTGCTATTATCCATAAATCACAAAGGAGTTACTGTGGCTTCAGACTGAAACAAACACAGGCAGAATGGGGTCTGCAGTCATGCAACACTTACAACAAATTATTTAGTTGTTGGTTCCCATCACAAATCTCCCCTAGCCTTGTTTTTCCCATTACTTTGTACGAGTAGTATATGAACAGTAAAAGACTGATTATTGAGTTGTATTCAATCTCTTCTTCAGCAACAGTGGTTTTCCTTTAAACTGAATAAGGTGAATAATAAACCAAAGCCCTGTACTTATAGTGATGGAAAATCTGTCTTCCAGGATTTCATTATTGTTTTATTTTTAGTGGCAGTTTACTAACATGGCACTGTGTCGTGCAGGTCAAAGAAGCGGTGTGTCCCCAGCACACTGCAGCTGATGCCATTGCTCCCCTGCAATAAATATGCCTCAGGCTGTGTAGCACAAAATGTACTTCAGAGGACACAGGTGAATAAAATAGAAATAAGTACACGAATACAACAAATGAGAAAACCATTAATGGTTTTTCCCTTTTTTTTTTTTTTTTACTGCTACGGAATATTTGAGTTCCAGTTCCCTAACTCATGCTTTCAGAGCAAGGCGTGGTTGCCCAGCCAAGACCAGCCTGCCTCTGTATAAGTGAAAAATGACAAAAGGTTTACAAGACTCCTTAATGTATTCAGCACTGAAAAACTGGCCACATGTTTCCCTGGCAAACAGTCCTGTCGTACCTTTCCAACCCCGAATCCTTCAATCCCTTGGCATCAGGGACACACCACTGTGCTGCTGGTACAAACAAGAAGTCACAGTAACAAAGCTGATTTTTTTCTTAATTCATCCTAACAGTTCATAGCATTTCCTTTATGAATCAGAGGGGTCTTTCAGAAGCTGAGTGACCAAGAATTAAGTGAGGGTAAATAATGTAACCATTTCTCTATACCATCTGCACATTTCTCATGTGAATACTGCTTTGGACTAGAGCACATCACTTATACAGATACACAGACCATCACAAATTAATTTGTGATATACGCAGTTACTTTTGCGGCATGAAGTAGGAGAACTTCTAGATGTTTAAATATTTAAATTAATGTGTTCTTCTCTCTTTATACATGGAAAAGAATTTCCTCAGTTGGTCATTCAGCTTTATTCACTTGTCACAGCAATTAGACAGAAAGTGGCTCAGAGTTACAGAAGAAAGCTGTTCCTCGTGCTTTGACTGTTTCAGTTACACATGGCTGGCAAGGAATCTTGCTAATTGAAACAGATTCATGTAGGTAGTTTGGCAGTTTCATTCCTCCATGTCCTCTGAGGGTGATGTGACATCTAGGGTGTGGGTTCCATGTCACTGCTGCCAGTATGTGACAACCAAGATTTAACCTTTATCCGGTACCACGCTCAAGGTTAACAACAATAAAAAATAGTCCCAGCAGGAGCACTGGGAAAGCATGCATATAATAGACCTCAAAACGCACTCAGTGGGCAAAGCCCAGGAAATTCTAGACCTTAAAAATGTCTTTCTCAGTTTTATGTAAAGAAAGTAACAAAAAAATTCTTTCTCTCCCAGGCATTAAAATCAAGATTATTAAATTTAAAAGTAGCTTGAATTCTTTCCTTGCATTCAATTGTCTTTGTTGAGTAGTGATATATTCTGGTTCCTAGCAGCACACAAGTGTTTACAATGGTTGCTAAAGGAATAAATTATTCAAAGGATGCAGATGTCCAAGTAGTTAACATTACAGCCTACAGCTATTGCCAAGGAAATAGGAAAACCTGAGTTACTCTCCTGCAGAACTGCTTTGTTAAGCTATATTTCTTACTTATGTCATCCTTAGTTTTCTCCCTTTGCACAACATCCCTATGTGATGTTGGTGGGTACAGAACCCTGTGTCCAAAGGCCACAGCTGATGACAGAGCTTTTGAATACTACAGATGTAAGCAGGAGCTCTAAGCTAAGAGCTGCAGAAGTGACGGTGCCTGTAGAGGCCTCAATTTTTATTTGCCCAGCTTCAACAATTTAAAATCAGCTAGATTTTAAGTTTATGTACAATTTCTGAAGGGAAAACATGTCCACCTGAGCACTCAAAGCAGAATTTCTGTTGAAAATCACTGATGGTCACATAAAAATATTTCTAAAATCATATCACATGAAGATGGTCTCTCTATTCCAATGCTTTATGTAAAGGCTTCTGGTCTCAATAATTATATACATTTTAAAGTCAATAATATCTGATATTTCTGTGTCTTTAAAACTTTTTCCTTCAATAATCTTGTTGTTGTTGTTTATGGAAACAGGCACATTGTAAATAAGCATGCAAGAAAAAGATTCCAGTTGACTTCAGAGGATGTTTTACTGACTTCCCAGGAAGTTTAGGGGAAAAACAGTTGCAAGGAGACATCAGATAGATGGGTGTACACTGTGAAAAAATATTCATCTTTTGTGCTTTACATTGTGTCAGTTTGTGTAGAGGTCCATGACATCCTCCATTCATTTTTTTTACTGACTGTTTTCAATTAAAATATGTCTTATATTGAGGTTATCTAGATTTTTCCCATTTTAGTTCCCATTTTTCCCAATCTAAATCCTATCTAGATTTTTCCCGTCTGGCTAAGAAGAACCCTAGACCCATCAGTTGTTACTAATTAAAAAGTATCTGCTCTAACTTTTCTAATTTTTCGTTTTATCACTTGCGAGGTGTTTGAAGAAGCCTTCTTATTTTTGTTTTATACATGAAATATACATATAAGAAGGTATTTTAACTGAAGTTTTGTAGATCAGAAGGGGCTTCTTTAAGACTAGGGTCATCACCTGCGTACATGTGCAATGAAGGTTTAGATGAGGTGTTAAGAAGAAATGATTTACTGTGAGGGTGATGAGGCACTGGCACAGGTTGCCTAGATAAATTGTGGATGCCCCACTGTTCAAGGCCAGGTTGGATGGGGCTCTGAGCAACCTGGTCCAGTAAAAGGTGTCCCTGCCCATGGCAGAGGGGTTGGAATGAGGTGATCTTTAAGGTTTCTTCCAACTCAGCCCATTCTATGATGCTATGACTGTGAGGACTGAAGTACGATGCACATGCATACAGACTTTGATGTCCAGAGAGTTTCCAGGTCACATATCAGCAGTATATTCCAGTAGATGTATGCAGACAACCATCTCTAACAACCACTGTTATTATGCCTGCAGAGCTTTGGTTATAATGCCAGCAACAAAATACTCATTGACTTCAGCTCAGAGCAGCCATTTTCCTGTCTTTTATTGCTGTAGAGTTAGAATTACTGCAACCCAGACCACATGCTAAGAGAACTAATTTCCGAGGGCCTCTTCTGCTGTGAGCAGCTGAAACATGAAGATCCAAGGCTTCCAGCCAAGCTTTAATTTCTATTGTGCTGGCATGAATGGAACCACTCCAGTTTTAGTGAGCAAACTTGGGTGGGGGAGTACTTGGGCCTTCTCTGAGAAAATTTCTGAGTCATAATGGAAAAAAAAGGTCTGTCACTCAGGTTACTATTACCTTCTGGGTTTGAAAAGCTCAGCCAGTGTTTTGAAAACTTGTGATTCTTGAAATCTTGTGAAAAATAAAAAATGTTATGATATAGCAGCTTCACTTGAAGTTCTTGGAGTAATGATGGACTTGATAAAACACACTTGTTAAGGAAATAATAGTATCTCGTGCTAAATACAATTAAAACCAGAAATCTTTTTGTATATCCTACTTGAGAAAGTGAGATGGACACTGGCTAACTTTCACCACCAATGACTGATGTACCTTCTGCTGTAGACAGTTGGTCTTGAGTTCATCATCATAAAGTAGCGGAGTAGATTTGGGGGTGTCCCATGAGCAATATCAGCCCGTAATGTATAGACTGTTGAGAAAACTGACAGAATGGAGTTTGGATTATTCACAGGTCATTTGCCCTTAGGAGAAGGCTTTGGAGCTATGACTTATTTCAGAACTCTTCTTGTCATGTGGTTTTTCTTAGCACATAGCTCATTTGTTTGGGTAGTGAATTGGTTGGCAGAATATACCTTGAGGCAAATGCTATTTCCAAAGTGGAGGTCGTGATCTTGGAAGTGCACGTGGAAATGGGGGTCATGGGAAAAGCTGAGAATTGCTGGAATGTGGTGAAAGCAAAGTAATCTATACATGTTTATATTGACAGCAGCCACAAAATTGTTCTTTGAGGAACTCAGATGAAATTATCACAGGGAGTAGCAAGGTAGAATGGACATAAATAGCTCAAAGTTTGGGCTGACTGTAGTTCAGTAGGTAGTTGAGCTCTCTTAAATCTAAATCATATGTGTGATACCCTTTTAATCATGTAAATCAGGCTTTGTGAGGAAGTTTCCTTTAAGTGTAATGGAATATCAGTACATTCTGGCAAACAAGAAACTTCCTCTCCTGATAGTGAGAAAATTTTCACATATCATATGCCACTGCCATCAAAGATTTTAATCTTCATTTTTAGTAAAGTAAATATTTCCATAGATACACATGTTTTTTTAATTTTTCAGCAAAGGGCTCTTCCAGCCCTCAAAGTTTGCAGGTGGGAAGTCCAAAACTAAAGTGGTGTTGGTTTTCAGAGGAGCAATTGTGGTTTTGCCTGCTATGTACGAATAATAAGACGAGCAGAATTTTTTTTCATAAACATGGACTCTCATGCTAGAAGCTTACAGCACTACAAATCTGCGTTTACCTTGTTGCAGAACATAGGTGGTTGAGTTGTGTGATTGCCTCAAATAACCTGGCTGCTACAGACAACTTCACAAGTGTCTGGAATGCCTGGGTGCCAGATATGTTTGAAGGCAGCTGCGGTGTTGATCCTTCTGCATTGTGTAACGCATGGCAATTATTGTCAGGAAGAACTATTGGAGATATTAAGGCAAATCCACAGCATCATTAGAGCGGTTCTGTTCAGCACTGTTCAGTTTAATGTTCTCCTTGCCACATATGGCAGTGATTGTGCTGACTGACTGCATACGAAGGAGCTGTTGGCTCATCTCAGCAGTCTGGTCATTAATGAAGGCTCCAAACACTTGATTGGTATTTTTGTTTTGGTTGGGGTGCCTGCCTGAATTAAGTTTATTATTAATATTTTAATTTTCCCACTTTGGTGTCTTCACATCCTACTTATATGACTGCTGTGAAACTTCTCAAACAAATTTTTGTTCAATCCACTGAGTAATTTGCTCTCTGTTCAGTAGATTGTCAATAGATATCATGATTCAACATTTTTGAGTAGTAATCAATTAATATCTAAAATAAGAATTTCAGATGCTGAGTACAATTCTGAAAACTAGCCTGAGTTTTGTGAATCCTTTTGCATTGCCTTTTGTAAAGTGAAATAATTGTATGATTCTGTGAAAGACACTGGTATTTGTCATTAAAATGATATAGTTTGGAGACAGCATTCCTGTCTCAGATGAGCTACAGAGGAGGTAACTCTGTACAGGAACTACTTTACTAACATTTAGACTTTCTTCACAGCCTCACTTTTTAAGTGACATGCACATTCTGCAGAAGTCCCAATTCCTAAATGTGTATGAGGCCAGAAACTTGCTGAATTTCTGTATGGACAGATTTTAGGGTGTAAAGGTGAGAGATGCAACAGCTATAGCCTCCTACCTCTGTGCTTTACAGAGCCAGGAAAGTAGAAAATATGGGTATGAATTGGAAAACCCTGAGTAGCAAACGTAGTGTAGTCCTCCTTCCAAGTTTCAAGAAAACCTAGGAGAAATGCCATGCAGCACTGAGCAAAAACATATTTTCTTGTGGCTGTGTTAATTTTCCTTTGTGCTGTAGAAAACAGAGAGGCTGTTCTTGAGATGACATGTTCCAAAACAAAGAAGGAGCTAAGCCCCCACCGTGGACTCATATATACTCAAAAATACTCATGGTATTATTGCAGTAAATTCCTCTTACCTTATTCTTATTCAGATACCCCTCATGGGAAGCTTCTGGGTGTGCTGAGCAGCATTTTCTGCTGGAGTGCTGGGAGATGACTGGGAGTGTGAAGCTGGAGTAAGAGGGTGTCAATTTGGTAGCAGTTTGGGCATTTGAGAGAAACAGCTGAAGTTAATTACTTAGCTATTAAAATAGCATTATTAGCATAATGAGACATCTTGTTTTCCTGCTGACTTTTTTTTTTATTTTTTATTTTAAGTTATATTACAGCCCTGTGAGGCTGGAATACTGTTTCCAAATGAAAGTTTTTTTGACAGAGCAACCACTATTCAGCAAGAGGTGGGATTACGTGGTAGTCCAAATATATGGACTTTTCTTTAGACTAGTTTGGACTACTTTAGACTACTCTTAAAAAGCTTCTTAAAAGCTTCTGGCTAAGAGAAAACAAATGTCTAATAAAATGGTGCAGTCTTGCTGAAAATAAAAGTTCAGTCCTTAGTTTTGCTATTTTAAAAATGCCTTTGTTTTACTTTTGATGATATTAAGCATCTAACATAAAAAAAAATTTCTCTTGTATTTCCATTTAGACATTATGATGCTCACAACAGACAAAAAGACCCTATATTTCCTCTGTAAAACATTTTTAAAAATTCTGGTGTCCCAGACTGAAAAATCATCAGGAAGCCAAAAGTGCCTGCCTTAATCAAGTTACCTTGTGCTTTGTGGAACTGGCAAATACACATGGGGCACTGTTTAAGCTGTAACCTTTTCTGCAGATTCAGACATGGAATCCCAGCAGGGAATTAAGCAACTGAAACCCAAATCTAACACCCACAAGCCCCGGGAAGTCACATAAGTGAAGTAAGTATCAGAGTGACTTTCAGAGATAACGTTTCCAAAAATGTCATAAGTTAAAATAGACCAAGGATATTCTCACCCTCACAAAGTCCTGACACTCATTCCAGAATTTGGATTGTCTGTGGATATCTGTTTCTGCCATGGCTTATATCCTGAATGGACTAAGCAAGGTCACATTCAGTGTGGTGAAGGCCAACAATGAAATTTGTATCTTAGACACAACAGCAATGTGACTGTTCCTGTCTGTTTGTAGCTCAGTGTGTGAACTACGGACACCCATTCCATGGGATATAAACCGGCTGGTGTCTGCGCTGCATGAGCTGAAGTGGTGAGTGAGTCCACCAGGCCTGCCATCTGCACCAAAGTCAAGAAGCACCATACACATGGTCGAAGATCAAGCAATGCACTTAAACACACCTGCAACTTAACTGTAATAAAACCAGCTCTAAACACCAAGGACAGGTTCTAATTGGAGGCCTGTCATTAGTGGCCCAGTATTGTTTAACGTATTCATCAATAATTTGGATGAAGGGATAGATGTCTCCTCAGCAAGTCCACAGACAACACAAAGCTTGGATGACTGGCCAATAACTCAGAGTGCTAGTAAGCCCTCCAGAAGGACCTTGATAGGTTGGAGAGAGGGTCAGACAAAACCTGTCTGAAATTCAACAAAGGAAAATAAAAGGTCCTGCACCTGGAACATAATAACCCTGGGCACCCGGACAGGCTGGGGGCTGACCTGCTGGAAAACAGCTCTGTGGAGAAGGACCTGGGAATCCTGGCAGACCACAAGCTGTCTGTGAGTGGACACTGTGCCCTTGTTGCCTAGAAGACCAGTGGGATCCTGGGGTGCATTAGGAAGAGCACTTCCAGCAGATCAAGGGAGGTGATCCTGCCCCTCTACTCAGCACTAATTAAGCTGCATCTGCAGTGCTGTGTCCAGTTCTGTGCTCCTCAGCACAAGATAGACATGGAACTCCTGGTTCAGAGGAGACCACAAAGATGAAGAGGGGAGTGGAGCATCTGTCTTACAAGAGAAGGCTGAGGGAGCTGGGCCTGCTCAACCTCAAGAAGAGATGACTGAGAAGGGACCTCATCAATGTCTGTCAGTATCTGAAGGTCAGGGGATGGACCAGGCTTTGTTCGGTAGTGCCGAGCAGTGGGACAAGAGGCAACGGGCAGAAACTGATGCACAGGAAGTTCTACCTGAACATGAGGAAGAACTTTCCTGTTCATGTGTGCAATGATTGTGCAATGGAACAGATCACCCAGAGATGATGTGGAGTCTCACTCACTGGAGATATTGCAAAACCATCCGGACACAATCGTGTGCAATGTGCTCTGGAGTGACCCTAGAGCTGGGAGGTTGGACCAGATGATCCACCAGATGATCCAACCTGACCTGTTCTCTGATTCTGTGGTTCTGCGAATTCATCCTGTGGAGAAGCAGGCAGGTTGGAGAAGATCTCCCCACTTCATTGGTTGGATCCAGGCCTGAGTAACCATGAAATCTATTCTCGGAAAACTCTTGCCTTTAAAGGGCAGAATGCATCTGAATGCTTTTTTGTTCCTGAAATTTGTGCCATTTTTTTATTAGTAAGTATTTTAGAACTTATCTCTGTACTTTGCTGGCTTTGACCTTTCAGTTAGTAATTACATAATTAGGCTTTGAACTTGTATATCACTTCACAGCTTCTTGCTTTCCCACAAAGGCACTGGTACTCTGTGGTATTTCCACCTCTTCCTACTTTTGTATGCACATTTGTGCCTCCTCTATACACAATAATTTCAGCCAACATAAGCATACTTTATACCAGCTGATTAACCCTCAGGCTGAGGCTGAGGAAGTACTTAGATGCAAAGTTTTGATTTCAGTCATCTGTTAAATATTTTGTGGGAAATAAAATCCTTTGTAAAACAAAGGAGAATAGTTTAAACTAGTAAGGTATTCCATTTAAAGCATGTTTCTACTTGTTGGATAGGGTACAAAATAATTCATTTTTAAGGTTAATTGACTTCAGGTTGGTTATCATGACTAAGAACAAAAATCTGTGTACTTTTACCCAACCTTTTTTTTTGGAGAAGAATTCAGTAGAGATTGTTGTGAATCTTTGTGAAAGAAGTTATATTATCAGCAGAAACTACTTCCTCATGCCTTTTATGAAAAATACAATGATAGCAGAACCATACTGAGACAGATGCTGAAAATCCTGAACATTCAGAAATGTACAACACTTGTATCTGCAAAAAAAATATCATAATATACAAAAGGTATGCAGGAAAATAATCTCTCTTCTGCAACTCATATTTATCTCTTAGAACACGAAGCTGCAACTCTTTCTCATAAAGGTTTGAGGGGTCATAGAGCAACAGACAAGGAAGAAGAGAACTGTTTGAACAGTGTATTATTCACAGGGGGCCCACATCAGGAAAGTTTTTAAAAATTGCTATTCAGGAAAATTTTATCCATATGTACATATATAGTTGAAAGGAGCCACATGAAAAGGGGAAGTTAGTGAGGTTTTTTTAAGTGTTGTCAGATCTTGCCTAGTCATAGACTTTGCAGTACAGGGGTTGTTGTTTTCTAGCCATTTGGCATCTCTCCTTTCTGCATGTCCCAACAGAGCAACATCCTTTAGAGATCACACAAAAGAGTTGTTTTGGGTTTCTAAGATGAGAGAAGACATTTTGTTGAATTTCAGACTTAAACCCATCCGTGTGGCTTACTTTGGGAGCTGATTTTGTTTCAGTGGAAGAAGAACAATCTGGATGACTGGTATGTCATATAGAGTATCTCTATAGAGTCATATGGAGTATCTATAGCTTCTAAAGATGTCATAGCTTCTAAACATGTCATACGATGTTACCTTCAGAAATATCTATTCAGACCCAGCAAGAATGGCTTGAGCTGTGCTATATGGCTGGGTAAAATGGAAGAGAAGTAATGTTTGCCCTTCACAAGGAGGAACTTACTCCCTGAATGCAGTTTCTCCACAGTGAATTCTGACTGGATCAGTGAACATACTGAGCGCAGTGTGATTCTGAGTCTGCTCCATGACAACACCAGAAGAGGAAAATGATACAAAATTGGGAGGTGTTGTTGACTGTCTTGAGGGACAAGTAGCCTTGCAGAGGCCCATCTAGATAGATTGGAGCAATGAACAATGACTAATGGGACAAAATTTAACAAGTTCAAATGCCAAATTCTGCACCTAGGACAGAATAATGAAGCCAGGCACAAGTACAAACTGGGAGAGGAGTGGCTGGAGGGCAGTTCTGCAGAAAGGGATCTGGGAGTGCTGATTAGTAGAAGGCTCAATATGAGTCAGTAAGTCGCCTGGGCAGTCAGGAGGGCAAATGCCATCCTGCAGTACATCAAGCACAGCATCACCAGCTGGTCAACAGAGGTAATTGTCCCCCTGTATTCAGTGGTGACATGGCCTCACCTTGAGTTTGTGTGCAGTTCTGGACCCTGAAATATAAGAAGTCTGTGGAGGTCCTTGAATGCATCCAGAGCAGGGCAAAAAATTTGGTGAAAGGGTTGAAAGGAATGTCTTGTGAGTAGAGGCTGAGGACTCTGTGCTTGTCTAGTTTGAAAAAAAGGAAACTGAGGGGTGATGTCGTTGCTCTCTACAGCTTCCTGAGGAGGGGAAGTAGAAAGATGTTGAGCTCTTCACCTTGGGACAGGATGTGTGGGAACGGTTCAATACTGTGCCAGCGAAGGTTTAGACTGGACATACGAAGCATTTCTTTGCCAAGAGGGTGCTCAAACTCTGGAACAGGCTTCCTGGAGAGGTCAATGAGCAAGGATGTCACTGTTTAAGAGGCATCTGTGCAATTCCCCCTGCTGTAACTTGGTCAACCCCAAATTAGGCAGTTCGTCTACNGGACAAGTAGCCTTGCAGAGGCCCATCTAGATAGATTGGCCTCTAAATACTCTATTATGTTTTTTTTTTTTAAATGGTTTCTGAGTTATTAGGAGTATGTTGTATCTATGTTTCCCTCATGAAAGCATAGCCTCAGTTTTATTGACTCTTCCTTCTGCCGAAAAAAAATGTCTAAGCTACTATTACTTATTTAGTTGTTGACAAGAATAAGTAATTTCAGGGAAAACTTGGTATCCCATTCTTCTCAGAATTATTCATACGTAAGAGACCAGGAACTGAAGATCACTAACAAAAGTGAAAATGCACAGTTAATAACAGAAAAAGATAAATCTATTTTTTCTGTTTCCTTTTAATCGGGCTACATATCTAGTGATAGGAACAGACCAATACAGTCAGAAATACAGGCTTTGAATAATAAATTCCACAATTGCTAATTACTTATCTCTGGTTGATTAGGTCAATTCGTCCTGCTTTTTCTCTTATTAAGACAAGTATCTCTAATTGTATGAATAAGTTATAAAATTAGTGGTATTTACTGGACTTTTGTACCAGTAAAAATAGGACTTTGCATTTTCTAACCTATGCCAATGAAAATTCTTTGACATTGGTAGCTAAAGCCATACTTAAGGTATATGTATCTTGCCTATGTGCAACAGAGAATAGTTTCTTCTAACTGTTTTGGGGAGGGGGACATTTTTTTGTTTTATTTTGTTTTAAATGCTCCATTATAAATCCATTTACTAAAACAAACCAAGACATTTCCAGCCAAACTGGCAAATTCCAGCCAAACTGGCAAATTTCATGACTATAATAGCCCAGAGTTTCAAACTTAGGGCCTCAAATGCCTCTCCAGGTATGCAACAATTTTTGATGTGCTGACCCAACAGGCATTTTGATTTATATGGCTCTTTCCATCTTTGTATATCTTTGAAAATAAAGTCACTTAATTAAGTCTTAAAATATGGAAAAAAGAATCTAATTTTAAGAATAAAGGTACTTATCTTTCAAGGGATTTGACTCAGGAGCTGATTTGGATCCGTCAGTACTTGTAGATTTAATCCCAAAAACATGGTGTGGCTCAAATGTAAGTAATAAGAATTTTCAAAGAAGCTTTCATTACAGTTAGCATCAGAATGAGATATTTTTTTTGTTGGTAGCTTGGCCTTTCAGACAAAATAAAAGATTTTCCCCTGTTTCTTCAGTGATTTCACTGCCTCTTGCTGTGTTTCATTTGTTTCTCTGTAAATAAGTTATTTATGAATTTTTATATCAGAATTCATGAATAAATCATGTTTGTGAGACATAAGGAAAGTCAAAGGTATCTGTGGAATGGCTGCTATGAGTGTATGTTATTGGTAGTATACGGTTTAACCACTCCATATTTCCACGCCCTGTGGGATCTCAAGCTACGTGGAAACTCATTTGCTGCCATAGCTGTTTTTTTATTACTGGTTCCTGTTTACTATGCTATATATAGAACATTTGATACATGACCATTTCCTGTTCTGTTAACAATTCATACTCATTTAGCCTTCCTTTCTGAGCACCCATGTTAAAACCTGGGCTACAGTTCAACAAGGTATTTGAATGCGTGCCTCAGTTTAAGAATCAAGTAACCTCAGTGCTGAACTACATTAATTAACCAAGGCAGATATAAAGTAGGAGAGTCAGAAATATGAAAATACCCTTTAAATTAAAGAAAGATTAGGTTTTCATTGGAAGCTACTGTACCTCACAACAATTTCTGCAGATTGTTGGCAGTCATTCAAAGTATTTAAGAGCCAGCAAATTTTCAGTAATGGAATTTTGCTTTGGAACACTTTACCTTAAATTAGCCATATCCCTATCAATAACAGTAAGCAATCTACAGGCATGATTCCAAGCTCTTTGGCATATTTGAGAGCTACGTGCAATGCCTTCTTCTCACTTGATATTGCTCTCTTGTGGTTGTTCAAATTCTGCATTGACTAAAACAAGTGAGGCAGAACATACTTATTTCATTATCAGCAAATGTCCTGCAGGCAAAGTTCAAGCTGTAGTTTTAATGTATCCAAAATGTGCATAAAGATGTTCAAAAGCTCACTGTCTAAATCCTCCTTTGTGACCTTTTTTGTTCATTAATAATAAAAGAACCCAAACATATTTTTATGGATATACATATTTTGGTTGACGTCTAAAACAGACTGTATTTATAATAAAATTTTTTCTGGATCGATGGGCTGAGGTCAACAGTATGAGGTTCAACAAAGCCAAATACCATGTCCTGCACTTGGGTCACAACAACCCCAGGCAGCACTATAGGTTTGGGGCAGAGTGGCTGGGGAGCTGCCCAGCAGAAAAGCACCTGGGAGTGCTGGTTGACAGCAGCTGTACATGAGTCAACGTGTGCCCAGGTGGCCAAGAAGGCCAATGGCATCCTGGCCCGTGTCAGCAATAGTGTGGCCAGCTGGACTAGAGCAGTGATTGTCCCCCTGTGCTGGGCTCTGGTGAGGCACCTCAAGTTCTGGACCCCTTGCTATGAGAAAGACATCAAGGTGCTGGAACATGTCTAGAGAAGGACAGTGGAGCTGGGGGAGGGTCTAGAGTACAAGTCTGATGAGGAGTGACTGAGGGATTTGTGTGGGCTCATCCTGGAGAAAAGGACGATAAGGGGTGATAAGAGGGGGACCTTGTCATCCTCTACAACTACCTGAAAGGAGGTTGTAGCCAGGGGGGGTTGGCCTCTTCTCCCAGGCAACCAGAGACAGGATAAAAAGAAATGGCCTCAAGTTGCAACTGGGAGGTTTAGGCTTGACATCAGGAAGAATTTCTTCCCTGAAAGGGTTGTAAAGGATTGGAATGGGCAGCCCAGAGAAGTGGTGCAGTCACCATCCCTGGAGGTGTTCAAGAAACAACCCGATGTGACACTTAGTGTTACATTCTAGTTGACAAGGTGATGATTGGTTGAAGGTTAGACTCAATGATCCTTGAGGTGTTTTCCAACCTAAGTGATTTCTGTGATTCTATGAAAATCAGAAAGTATTCTTTCAATACATTGCATCTTGCATGTTTTTTTTGAAGTTTTACTAGGACTGTAATAGAATCACAGAATATTCTGAGTTGGAAGGGATCCACAAGAATCATTGAGTTCCACTTTTAAGTGAATGGCCCATAAAGGGATCAAGCCCACAATATTGGCGTTATTAGCACCAGGCTCTAACCAACTGAGTTAACCTCATCATCTCTTAAATGTGTTTCATTCTGAACTCTGCAGTCTTCTGCCCCAGGTTTACTCACTTGCATGGTCCTACCAGGGGCTTCAGACTAAACTAGCACTTCATTTTGCTTCACTTTGCTCCATGCCTCTGCTAAACAAGAGACAGGGAATTAATCTCTTTACACTCCAAACCATGGCACTGCAACAGCAAATGAGTAAGGAAAAAAAAAAGGTTTTATATTTCACATTGTTCCACCTTCTAGAATGCACAGTAAGTATTTATCTCTGTCCTCCCTTTGGCGCCCAGGAAACAGTAGCCTTTGCCTTTACAGCAAAGGAAAGACTCACTACATAAATTTGCAAACAATCCTTTCCTTGTTTTCACTTGATATTAAATGCTATAGAACATTGCAGCAGGAGATACTACATAATATTCTGGCATTTGACATTTAAGAATGTGTCGATGATTAATGACATACTCTACGGGGAGAATGTGGTGGTGCCATAGCAGTACTGCCAGTTCTGTCAATCACATACAATAACTTCCCTTAAATTCTGAGCAGCATTATCACAAATGGAGAAAACTCAGTCATTGAACAGGTCTGTATTTGTACTGTGAATTCTTAGACAGAGATGTTTAACGGTCTTCTTACGACTTCTCTTAATTAGTCTGTCTTGGTAAGTGCAGATGCAAATTATTGGTGTTTTCTGATTCAAATATTTTATGTTCTTATATAATATGAGATTGCTAGTAATAAGCACAAAGTAGTACCTCAAATCCTGCAATATCTTCTTTCACTTTTATGAAGAAACTGCGAGTTACACGGGGAAAAGAGAAAAAGAACCAAGTTTTCCCATCCTCTAACAGTGGGATTTCTCCTTTGCACACTTGCATTATTTGGTGCTGATATCCAGCAACTGCTATAATATTGTACTGAATCAACTCCTGACATTTTTTAATGCTGGCAAATATATGTGTAAACTATGCAATCTACCTCTTCAAGTAAAAATAAAGTTTACCAAATGAGTGAGTTTCTCATTTTTATAATAAACTTTCAATTTTCTAATCCATTCTGTGGCAGAATGTAGTCCATGTAATGGTCTCTCTTCATATATATATATAAATGCAAATATTTCAATTTGTGTAGTCACTATTTATTTGTCCTCCTGCCTTCACCAACCCTAACCTATTTATCTTCTGACTGGCAATTATTTCTTCCTGAAGGAGATGTGTCAAATTCTTGTTGGTAAGTCTCTTGCCTTCTCTTTTTCTTTTATTTCTACAGAGGAGTCTTTAGAATCTTATATAGCAATAGGATTTTTACCTGTAAATTGATAATAATTGAAAAACTACCATTAATTTCATTTCTTGTCAGAAAGAGATGGAGACAGAGAGGAGAGAAAAAGTAAGAACGAAGAAGAGAGGAATGATAGGGTGATGTGAAGAGAGAAAGGAAGAAAAAAAGAGATGAGAACACAGGAAAAATGAAGTTACACTACGAATTTCTACTACACATGCAACTATTTCAGCAATAACCTACGTTCAGAAAAAAAAGAAGTTTAGTCTTTTTCATACATTTGTTCAGTCATAAATGGTTGAGCTTAATTATAAGCACATGAGAAGGCTTATAAAAGCTAATAGGACTTCATAATGTTTTAAGCTAAGAATATGATAATTGTTTGCAAAGTTATGGGAAATAATGATATTTTTTCAGAGAGACACCAGTCAGATAGAAAAATATTTCACCTCAGTCTTGGAAAGTTTTCCTGTTTTATAAATATTCTTTACCCTTAAAAGAACTTGAGGTGCACTCTGGTAAAGTGAGTACCTCTTTAGCACATAGTGGGATTCTTGGGGCTGTCCTGTGCAGGGCCAGCAGCTGAATTTCAATGATCTTTGTGGGTCCCTTCCAACTCAGGTTATTCTATGATTCTGTGTTTCAGTGATCCTAGGTTTACCGATGTTAAACACTACTATGCCTGATAATTGCTACCTCACTTTCAGAGTTATCCCTGGTAAAGACAGGAGGGATGCTTTTGATGTAGGATATTTTCCAGTCATGGAACATATGAACAAATCCAGCTGCTGTTTCATTGTACCATATACTCTGAAAGACAAATACATGGCAAAGCAAGATGCTGCTTACAGCTCCCAAAATCAGACCACCAATAAGTTTAAGTCTCAGTTCAGCTTCCTTGGAAGCATGTTTCATTCCTGTTGCAAAATTTTTCCTTCAAGTTACAGATTTTGTAGGAGCATCTTTTTTAAATGCCTGCCAAATACTTGATGAGGAAAATCAGTGTACGGAATTGGTGCATTTGGTCCTGTAAAATAAAAGATCCAGCCAAAACTGTATTTATATGTTCTATGGCCATGTGTGAAAATGGCTTTTTTTTGGCTCTATAAACAAACCTAACTAGAAACATTACTCCTAATTTCTCCACACTTTTTGCTCCCAGTGTTTTAAGGGGAAACATTTTAAATGGAAGCCTATGTTGCATTCAGTCATTTCAGAGTTTCTGAAGATTTTTATAGACACCTTGTGGTGTTCTGAACATGGTCAGGTTTTGCTAGAAAGGCAGTGGGCCTAGGACTACTCTATGTTATGCTGTGGAAGATTAGCTAGAGTGTTTTAAAAGCAGTTTAAAGCCACCCCTGCATGCATCATGGCTTCTGTTAAGGTGAAACTAGAACTAGACTAAAAAAAAATTTTTGTGGCTTTCCCAAATGGCTCATACAACCTGAGGCTGCTCATTATTTCACCTAAAGTAGCATGTTAATCTGAGCATGTACTAACAGCAGGCAAACAGAAATCTCTCCTGTCTCTGCTTTCCTCCTTATTACTGAAGTTGGGGGTTATTGCCAACTGTGTCTAAAAAATAAATTAATCTTCCATATTAACAGATTAATACTCGCCTACAACAGGAGTGCGTGGTTGAGCATTCCCAGAAGGCATGGGGCTTCTCAAGTGCCATACGGACAAAGTCTTGTTTATGTTTCTGTCTTTCTTGCATAAATCAGGGACCCAGCACATCCCTTCCTATCAAAAGGTCACAGCCAAAAAGAAAAGCAAGCTAGAACTAGACTACTTGCTGAAAAGCATCCAGGCTGAAGTGACACTGATGAAAGTAGCAGCCTAATAACTGGGAATATTTCTCTCACTATTGCATTTCTAGGTTTTAATTAAATGCTTTCACTTTCTTCTCCCTCACACTCATTCTCTCCCTGTTTAATTTGTTGGCTTCTCCCACGAGAGAAGCAATATGCTTATGTTACATTTTAGGGGCAGAGGTGACTTCGGTGGCAGTTCAGCCTTGCTTCATGCATCAGGCCGGAAAACTTCCTCTTGTAGCTCTGTGCATGTGTACTAACCATGATAAATTTGTACAGTTACCAAAATAAGGGCCCTGGTGTTTTCTCCTTTGTGTTTATCTATGTCTATCTTCTAGTGCCCCTTGCTGGGCTGCCGGTCCACACAATCTCAGCTAGAGCTGCATGTCAACCTATGTGTTTGCATATGGCAAGTCCCCCAGTTTCGTATCTTTGCTTGCTGCAAACCACAGAGTGAAACACTAGTGTCTAGGGTCATATTTAAATTTGGGGTCTCAATAAAATAGTCCAAGAGTTGTATTCATGCCAGCAACTCATCCTAAACCACATCCCCAAAATATTCCAAACTGCTTTATGAATTTATACCTAGGATGAATCACTTTACCACAGCTGCTGTTTCATCAAAATTACATAAATATTGGTTTTCAGGGGTAGGAGGGATAGAAGGATGATTTCTTCATATTTTGCTTCCTTTCAGAAAATACTAAATGGAGAATTTCTTCCGGCTCCCCCTTAGGAATTCTAATTGAGTGACAGTTTTGAAATCTGCTATAGACTCCAGAGACATGTTTATGACTTGAATTCATCACTTCAAAGAATACTTTGACAGTAATAGTAAATGTCACCACATGCTTTGAATGGACTGTTCTCCTTAATCCTGGAGGAAGATGAGGTTGAGGAACACTTGCTTTTAAATATTTTGAAAGAATTTGACATTTAATTCCTATGCTACTACATCTCAATAAATATTTTCAAGTCAGCCATGGAGTAGGGTACTTAAAGGATGAGAAAGATCTGAGGTCACACCAAATAAGTACTTTAAGAAAGAACAAAGAGTTTCTTCCTAAAATGTGGAGTGCTTAGTAAAGTTTAGATCATGTCAATCACAAATCTTTGGAACAAGCTTGCAAATGTCTATAGTGATGGTTTAATGTACAAGGCCTAATGAAAAATTAAATTCCATGCTTTTCACTGTCCACCAAAAAATACTGATCTTTATGGTTTTCAAGTTCCATGTAAATTCAATAGCTTTAAATCACAAGGATTTAAAAGAAATTTAATATTGTAGCACTAATTATAGATACATGTTTTTAGGGTAGGTTTGTGATTTTCAGGTTTCCTAACATAGCTTTGCTTACAATTAGCTCTGTAACCATGGGAAAATGAACAAAAACAAAAATAAATCCCACCAAAAACCCAGCAGGTGAATATTTCATGAATATTTTCTTCTATAAATTCAGTTTCCATCCTTTCATTACCAAAAACAATTATGGTACCTGGGCTGAAAGTAATTGGGTTGCTGCTCTCCGAGCCTACTGTTAGTGAATGAAAGGATCTTAGAAGATCCATAGAATAACTCTGTTGGAATGTACTTAATGAAATGTTAATTAAACACTTAACTGCTATGCACTCTGTACATTTTTACAGAATTTTTCACTATCCCACATATTTACCATCATCGAAGACAAAATCAAAAACAGAACCTGAACTGATAACATGCCTATTTACCATGTTACATCATTTTGGTGGCAGTGATAAACCTCTGGAACAATTTGTTCAGTAAAATTGACTTGTCCATTGATTGAAGTCTTTGAATCCAGGCCATATGCCGTTATGGAAAAAAAATGTTATGCAAAAATAGATATCAATCTTAAAACAGGAATTGCCTGATGAATGCTTCTGAATTATCTTAAGCAAGAGCTGGACTAACTGAGCTCACAGTCTTGCTGCATTTAAAAATCTAAACCCCAGGATTAATCTTACTCCCATCTAGACATCAACACCGCAGAAATCCATGCAGGAGACGGTTTTCTAGGATCCCTTTATAATTGTCAGGAAATTAATAGGCACTTCTAGGTCATGACTCATCCCACCCTAACGTAGACATCTGAAATGATGCTTATTTTTTCTCTACCAAGTATAAAAGGAGTCTAGACAGGTGGTTCAGACATAAATGTTGCACTATATACATCTGAACTGAGGCAAAGTGAAATGAAACCATAAATCCAGATGTCTTGTCTATACAGCATAGATACTATACACGCACACTATAGTATATATACTGTGTGTATATTTATATATATGTATATGCAGTATGTATATACATATACATAACCCACGTATCTATACGCAGAATCACAGAATCATAGAGTGGTTTAGGTTATATATATATATATATATATATATATATACATGTAGTAGATACACAGGCATTATATATACTAAATCCAGTGCTGGGGCCATACAGATGGCACTTTCCCCAGACCTTCTGCCTGTTTGGGAGAAGTGGGTGGACCTGGGACCCTCTGGGGTGCATTCTCTGTAGATGGTTGCCAGTGTGGTGGCATGGAGCTGTGGAAGGTACGGACCAGAAGGTGCTCTCTGTTTTGTGGGTATGTTTTTCAGCAGCAGTGCCAGTAGACACTGCCAGGAATTCCACCTGGAAACAGACTTTGGAAGAATTTGGGCACTCAGCATTTACGTGCCAGGCGGCACAGAAAGCTGGAAAGCAAAACTGCTGCCAGTGCTTGGGCATTTGGGCAGTCTGGTGGTGACCTTATTTTGTCTGTTCTGGCCCCGGCTTGACCTTGGACATGCCATAGGGAGGGTGAAGAAGGGTAAATGTCCTGAAGGTAGCCATTGGCAGGGAATATTTTCATCTTCCCTGACAAAATGTTGCTTAGAACAGGAGTCTGGGGTGCTGGGCAGTTTTGTCCTGCCTGCATTATGCTGCTCTGAAGCTGCTCCAATCTCCAGGACCCCTTTGGAGGAAACACAAAAGCTATAAGGGTGACTCATCTTGCCAACATAACTCCTCCATCCTCTGGGTGTATTTCTCCTGTAGCTTTTAGGAAAAGCAGGCAGCTTTCTGGCAGATAGGTCACTTCGGAATCCCAGTGATAACCCACAGTCATCAAAGCTCATGTAAAACTAACCTACGCTTACGCTGACGTGAGGCCCTTTGGTAAAAGGCAGGTTTCATCATATTTTATGGATGCTAGATGGCAGTATTGCATTTCCTAAACAGCTTAGTGTGTAAAAGAAGAATAACAGCGCTCTGAAGCCCTGAAGAGCAGAATGTTGTCAGTGATGAAAGTTAAGCTAGCCTAAATAGTCATATAATTAAAATATTATGTTTATAAATGGGTTGTCTGGAACAAAAGGCACGTTATACTTTCTTCTTGGCCATGTACATCTTTACTACTTATGTGCATTAACAGTTGAGAATAGCACTGCTCATATTTTATATATATATTATTAAGCTTCATGATATAAATCACTTTCTTGTGATTTGCAGCAGTCATGAGGAGCAGTGCTTTTGTGAAAGGGGTGAGTGAACCTTACCCCACTGACACAGGGATTTACACCTTGTGTGATTTTATCACAACTGAAAGTGGCAGACTTGGTTGTCTCAGTTCCCATATTAGTGGATAAGCATCCACATCACTGAGTTCTTGATCTAGAAAACCATTTGAGCAAGTATTTAGCTCTACGTATGAGTAGTTCATGGCTTTAATAGGATTACTTATATGTTTATATATACGTATATATGTATAAGATTACTTATATGGTTATAAGTTTAACAGACATTTAAGGGCCTTTCCAGATCAGGACCTAAAGCAATGACTGCAACTTGACTGTCTTTGTAGAGAGCCTTCATTACCAAAGGCTGAGTAACTTTGTTGGAGAAGTTGCCCTGTTCTTCTACGGTGGCTTCAGGTTAGGACTGATACTGCATGATAACCTGGCAATGCAACTACACTCTCAGTTGTGTCCCTTGCACTAAGCCTTTAAAGCTGTGAATACAGTGGCTTCATTGAACAAATTGAACCTGAAAAAATCCCTGAACTCTTCAGTGGGTCTGGTTAGCCTAATCCCCAAGTGGTGGGGCTCAGGCAGAGAAATGGCAGTCATGGGATCCACCACCATTGGTTTCCAAACTCTGAAGGAAAGCAGTGGTGGAAAAGGAGAACTTGAGCAAAAGAAACAGATTTTGGCACAGTTCGGAATAAAAGAAAAATCTGGTTGTTTGCTTGGGACTAGGCAACTCAATCTGAGGGGATTCTCTAGCTGGAGACTGATGCCAAGTGATAATTTTGGATCCCGATTGCAGCCCAAGACACATCTGCTTAAAATAACAAAAAGGAGAGTTCAAAAGGAGCTGAGAGATGCCAAGAGGATAGGAAATCAATGGAAGACCAAAGTCTCAAAGATGGATGAAGGCTGAGTTTTCATAGGACTGTTTATTTTGAAAGAGAAGGTAGTGGGGAAGTTTCTGTATGTATCTACTAGATTTTATTGCAGTGTTCCAGGTGGGATGTACTCTGACAAAAGATTGAAAGGTGAATCCTCCCTGTCCTGCAGAGAACAAAAGTTCTCCTTGCTGTAGCACAGGGACATGTGCCTGGGATGGTCATGTTTGAAGGATGTGGAAATAGAGGCAATAATCAGGCCTATGAGTCTGATTTCCACAGGAAGTGCAGTTCCTCTGAATATTCAATTAAAAACTGTAAGGAAGCATAACTTTTTTCTGTTAAAATATAAGATGCTACACAATCTTGTGAGCTTTTTATACTGAGCGTATAATGAATCTATTTCAACTGTTGATTTTTTTCAATGTTTTATTGTCTCTTACTGCAGAACATATAGGCAAAAGTGGACTTCAGCTGTAAGCGATAGTCTAAACATACATAAAACAGGAAAATCTACAGAAATACAAGTTATTTTTGTAAGAACAAGACTAAAATAAGGTATAAATGTGAAATATATTCTAGAGCTCAGTCATCCACTATGTGACTAGTACAGAGACAGTTACTTCCTGTTATTGAAGTCAGACTCTAATCCTGTGACTGGAATGATGTTTTTGTAACAGGCTTTAAGTGTAAATTACTAGGGAATTAAACTCGTAACCTGGCTGGAAAATTGATATTCTGATTGTCAACAGGTTTAGTATCAAATAAGACTTGATAATCATTGTAATAGGTTTATAAAGTAAAACTGCATGTCATTCCCATGCAGATCTCATTTTTGGAAAGGTTTAATTTCTGATAGCATCAAGTGATCAGTACTCAAACTGGTCACACATTGTTTGGTCTGGCTTTATTTTAGTTTTCCTTTTTCCCTTACCATGGAATATTTTGATGATTGCTGAAACTCCCAAATTTCCAACTTCCCATTTGGAAATTGATTGAATCAACGTAGTTTATTTTCAGTAGAAACTGAATTTAAGAACAGCGCTCTGAAGCCTTCAGGGCTGCCCTGATGCCTCCTAGGACTCACCCTTCTGATGACCCCGTCTCCCATTCTTCCATTTGCGCAAAGCTATGCTGAGGTCTATGTAGTTTTTGAGCTTCTTGTCCTTCCTGTTGTAGGAATTACAGAATCATAGAATCCCAGAACAGTTTGGGTTGGAATGGACTTTAAGGATTACCTGGATTCAACATCCTGCCATGGGCAGGGACACCTTCCACTAGACCAGATTGCTCCACGCCCTGTCCAACCTGACCTTGAACACTTCCAGGAATGGGACAGCCACAGTTTCTTTGGGCAACCTGTGCCAGTGTCTCACCACCCTCATAGGGAAGAATTTCTTTCTAATTTCTAATCTAAATCTATACTATTTCAGTATGAACCCATTATGCTTTGTCCTGTCATTACAGTTTCTGACGAAGAGTCCCTCTCCGGCTTCCTTGTAAGCCTCCTTCACACACTGGAAGGTTCTCTGAGGTGTCCCCACAACTTTCTCTTCTCCAGGCTGAACAGCCTCAACTTTCTCAGCCTGTCTTCAGCAGAGGTGCTCTAGTCCCCTTATCAACATCATTGCCTCATTCACTGGTTTCCATCTTATAATACTTTTTAGTTGCTATAAATTATTCAGTTTAGTTCTTTCATAGTGCTACTTTTCAGTTTTTGAGAAGAATTTCCAGCAGAAAGCAGGCGGTTTCTGCAAAACTTCCTGAAGTTGAAATTCTGAAACTATTTTGTTAGAAAACAATTAGCCTGATGAAAAAGTCTCTTTAAAGCCCAACAAGTTATTGAATTCCATTAAAGACTAGAATTGCACACTGCATTGCTTCTTGTTGTACAACCAACACCTTTTTAGTCATTCTTCTAATGGCAAGTTTTGCAATGCTGTCTTCTCATTCCTTCTTTCACTAGAGCAGGTTGCTCCAAGCCCCATCCAACCTGGCCTTAAACACTTACAGGGACAGGGCATCCACAACGTGTCTGGTCAACCTGTTCCAGTGCCTCACCCCCCTCACAGTAATAAATTTCTTCCTAAAAGAATACACTGTGTTTTTTTCAGAGAGACAGCTATGATCACTAAAGAATTCAATTAAAAAACCCCACACCTTTAAATCAGAACTGAATCTGTCACGTGATTAAGATTGATTAATACACCACAACAGGCCCTGAAATAAATAAATCTCTAATGTGGTTCATGTATTTCTAATACAGTCCAAACATGAGTGATTATCTCTTGGGTTCTATGCAGAGAAGAAATCAGAAAACACTTTTTTATTGTGAGGGTGACCAAGCACTGGTACAGGTTGCCCCAGAAGGTTGTGGAGTCTCCGTTCTCAGAGATATTAAAAAGCTGTCTGCACATGGTCATGGACAACCTGCTCTAGGTGACTCTGCTTGACTAGGAGAGTCAGAAAAGATGACATCCAGAGGTGCCTTCAGACCTCAACTAACCTGTGATTCTGTTATCCCTGTGTAAGGACAGTGCAGGGAGAGAAGACCATTCAGCAGGTAAAACAGAAGTGAGGCACTCAAGCAAAGCAAAACAACAAATTCATTCACCACTTCCCATGGGCAGGCTTTCCATCCCCCGGGGAGCAGGGCCCCACCCCACTGACTTCAGAATCATAGAATTATAGAATCACAGAATATGCTGAGTTGGAAGGAACCCACAAGGATTGTCGAGTCCAATTCCCAGCCCTGCATGGGACTATCCCCAAGAGTCACACCACGTGCCTGAGAGTATCCGAACACTTCTTGAACTCTGTCAGGCTTGGTGCTGTTACCACCTCCTTGGGGAACATGTTCCAGTATCCAGCCTTTTTCTAATATACAACCTAAACCTCCCCTAACATACCTTCAGGCCATTCCCTTAGGTCCTGTCACTGATCACTACACAGAAGAGATCAATGCTTGTCCCTCCTCTTCCCCTCATGATGAAGCTATAAAGGCAATGAGGTCTCCCCTCATTCTTCTCTTCTTCAGACTGAACAGACCAAGTGACCTCAGAAGACAAGCAACATCATCCTGACCAACCCCTCTTTCCTCCTCTGTCCCCTAAGTTTATATGCTGAGAATAAAGCCATATGGTATGGAATGCCCCTGTGGTCAGCTGGGGTCAGATGTCCTGCTTGTGCCCCCTCCCAGCTTCTAGTGCACTCTCAGCCTCCTTGCTGCTGCACTGGTGTTAGAGGCAGAAAAGACCCTGACACTGTACAAACCCTGCTCAGCAGTAACCAAAACACCCCTGAATTATCAATGCTATTTTCAGCACAAATCCAAAACACAGCCCCATACCAGATATTTTGAAGAAAATTGACTCTACTTCAGCAAAAGTCTGCACAAAGGGATAATTGGAAATATTTTATTATTTCATTAGCCTTTTTGAATATTCTGATAGTAAAATCTAGCTTGCAAAGTGCTGCACTAAACCTTAATGACATGAAGTACAGGGCTATTGGGTGTTTGTTAACAGTAATGGAAGACATTTTTCCCAGCTGGACAAATTGAAGATGAATTGTCTTGGGGCCTCTGTAGGAGAACTGCTATCAGTGGACTTTCCAACAATAAGAAAGTTTCTCCAATATTTTGAAGGCTTACTAAAATCCAATGACTCTCTTGTTTCCCTAGTTTCCAATGACTCTTGTTTCCCTGCTTCCCATCTGGGATTTTATTTTCGGTGGTGCTGGAGTGGGGGGAGGAAGAAAAGTTGTCTAAATGTTTTCTCTGCCTTCTGCCATGGTTCTTCTTTTCCTTTCAAGAAATGAATAGCATGACTCATTTCCCACGCTGTGACTTGTTCTCTTGGGCTATGTTGAAGCTTTAGAAGCCTGGTCACTTGTCCTACAACTTCCTTCCAGCTTGTATGCCCAGGTTTCCTACTCATAGGGGGTGGACATGGTGAGCAACTGTTTCTCACTGTGATAGGGAACAGGGATGAGGTCACAGCATGAGCACGGGTTGGGAATTTGTGAAACACCCCGGAGTCACAGCTGGATCCTTGCAAGTTCATTCCTTTCCTTCTACAATAGTTCAGAGCTCATATTTCATAGAACGACTATGTAGACAATTCCTCTATTCCTATGCTGACGCTCAGGTCAGAAAAGTCCATTTTGTGTGTTCTCAATCATCACAGGTAGCAAGGTGGCACCCAATGCCTTTCTACTCTTATAGCATGATATCATCAGATACAGCTGTAACACACTGCAAAATTAAGCTAGGGTGTTGCCATTACCAATTTGTCAACTGTCAGTATCTTATCTTGTTATTTTGTTTACTTTGGGTGATATGCATTTTGGATATTTTTAAAACAGAGAGTCTTGACTGTTGTATAAAACAATCTTAGTGGTCTTTCAATTATGAGGAATTCCTCACCCTGAGCTAAGTTTCTGGGGGGAACACAAGTTGACTTTCTTCCTTCTCCTACTCCCACTTCTAATTTTCAATATTTGACAAAAAAATTGTTTGGTCTTCAGAAAATCAAGATTGAAGCTCCTCTGTTCCCCAGTACAACTTTATTTTTCTTTTATTAGGAAAAGCATTATTTTTATTCTGCAAAGAAACCATGTCACAGTATGCTTTTGATCAGATACTAGAAAACAAAATTAAATGAGATTGGACTATTCTCTCTCCCCTCCCTCCCCACCCCCTCCAACATGTTTTCTGGCAAATAAGACTTCATGTGTGACTTCAATGTGACTCTTGTATTGAAATGATGCTGTATGGTACTGACCCCTGACTATTTTATTTACAATGCTTGAACGCCCTATTATCTATTTCTTTTTTAATCTATTGAGATTGTAATTTCAGTAAAGGTAACCACAATCATATTTCTATTGGATCTTGTGCCAATACCCTGACTTTAACAATTAAAATGTTTAGTAAAACAGGACTTATACTAATTTCATCCAGCTTCCAGACTTCTGGTTTTTTGCCTTTTTTTTTTTTTTTTGAGAGGGGCAAGGTACCTAAATCCTGAGCTTTTTATTTTATTTTTTAACCTCTTTGTTCAATTGTTTTTTCCCTGACTAGAATGATTAGCTGAATTAAAATTTCAGTTCTATTTGATATCTGGTTCATTGCAGAAGTTTCGATTTTGTTTTCCTTTTTGTTTTTTCCCCTCCTCGTGGTCTTCCTTTCGTTTACTTCACCCCTTCTCCAGCTGACACTTATTTTTGTGATCAGATTTTGGACATTTCCTTCATCTTTCCAGTCTTTTTTCTTTTTCTTTTCCTCTCCTTCCTTCCTGCTGCCAGTCTCTGTCTCCCCCTAAGCCTCTGATATGACATAAGCCCTATAGTATATACAGACATATATAGGCAGTACAAGTGCAGAACACTGTCAGGTGATCTGCAAACTCTAATGGAAGCAGGCAGCAGGGCTGGCTCTTTTCCAGAAAGCCATTTCCACAGTGGGGATGTTCCTTGCTGAATGTGGCTGTAATGCCTGACCCTGAAATACCAGGAGAGGGCAGTTAGAATAAGCTCATTGCTAAACCATATGGAACATGTTCTGGAAAAAACATTAAGCTGGGGAAAATGCAGCTGTGCAGCACTTTGGCGTGTGGAGCACAAGCCCTACCTGACGCCAATTCTGATTTGTGTACATACTGTACAAACTGGGAGAGAGCACATAACACAGCGTATGGTGTACTGGATTATCACCTCGTTCAAATCTCTAGGCAGACATTTAGCTGCATCTACTCTGTCAACTCTGTACCAGGTCATGACCAGTAACAGGATGATACCTTGCTGCAGCCAAATGTGTTGAAAACAAAGTCAATTTAATATAAGTTGAAGCAAGGAGACAGGAGAAACAGTTTAGCTAATTATGACTTTTAAGTATAATCACTTAGTGAAGACTTCAAGCTTGACAGAAGTGTGGGCAGAAGGTCAAGGGAGGAGATTCTGGTCCTCTGCTCTGCTCTGGTGAGACCCCCACCCGCAGTGTTGCCTCCAGCTCTGGGGTGCTTAGCACAGAAAGGACATGGACCTGTTGGAGAAAGTCCAGAGGAGGACCATGAAAATTATTGAGAAAGCTGGGATGGAGCACGTCTTCAATATGGAAAGGCTGAGAAAATTGGATTTGTTCCGCCTGGAGTAGAGAAAGTTTAGGGTGACCTCACTGTGGCCTTCCATTACCTGGAGGGAGCCTACAAGAAAGATAGGGAGAGAATATTTATTAAGTCATGTAGTGACAGGGCAAGGGAGAATTGATTTACACTGGCAGAGAGCAGGTTTAGATTAGATATTAGGAAGAAATTCTTCTCTGTGAGGATGATGAGGCACTGGAACAGGTTGCCTAGAGGTGTGGATACTCCATCCCTGGAAGTGTTCAAGGTGAGGCTGGGTGGAGCTCAGAGCGACCTGGTCTGGTGGAAGGTGTCTCTGCCCACAGCAGTGGGGTTGGAACTAGATGATCTTCAAGATCCCTCCCAAACCTAGCCATTCCACAATTCTATGACTTAGGCTGAGGATTGCTGCGACTTACTTATGGCTACAAGGCTGTCAGCCTAGTGTAGTAAGGTCAGTAAGAAAACATGGAGTCCTTCAAAATAAATCATGACTGCCAATCTAGCATGTTAGACTGATGTTTGAGAAGTGGGAAAACAAAGCGTGTGAACAGTCTAGAAGCAAAATATGTGAAGGGTCAGGTCAGTTTATTCAGCCTTGATAAGAGGAGACAGAGGGGACACCTCACTGCAGTTACAACTTCCTTGTGAGGGGAAGAGGAGGGGCAGGCACTGATCTCTGCTCTGTGGTCACCAGTGACAGGACCCAAGGGAATGGCCTGAAGTTGTGCCAGGGGAGGTTTAGGTTGGGTATTAGGAAAAGATTCTTCCCCCAGAGGGTGGTTAGACACTGGAACAGGCTCCCCAGGGAAGTGATCACAGCACCAAGCCTGACAGTCTTCAAGAAGGATTTGGACAACACTCTCAGGCACCTGGTGTGACTCTTGGGGATGGTCCTGTGCACAGCTACGGGTTGGACTTGATGATCTTTGTAGGTCCTTTCCAGCTTGTCATATTCTGTGGTTCTGTGATTATCCACTATAAAAATATTGTAGTTATTAATTGATAACTCTGAAACATAATGAGCCCAGAGAGTTTACAGTTTTAGGTAGACATCACTGTGAGGGTTCTTTCTGCCAAATTTTTGCACTTGTGGTACAATGAAATGCAAGTATAGCTGGTTGTTCAGATTCTGTATTGAAAGTTGTAGAACAGGCACTATTTTTTAAGCACTTAGGGAGGGCTACAACATAAAAATGGTGTCCAAGTAGATTTTTCCACCAGATTTCATGCTGGTTTCTTGGTTTGATTTTTTTGTTTGCCTTTTTTTTTTTTTTTTTAAGCTAGTAAAGCACTTTTATAATTTGCATGACTTCCAGATTGCTCTTGTATTCATTCTCAGGAATGATTTTATCAGTGTGGTAGGACAGAGAGAAAATATTTCTTTTCTAACCTTATGTATTTTGTTTTAAGACAGTTCTTATATTCAAATAATATTCTGTACTATACGTAATATTCAGTTCTTATATTCAAATATATCTGCAGATATACAAACACATGATTCTCTCCTTTCTCAAATGAATGTGTTTTGCCTTCAGCTTTACAAGGAACTTAGATTTCTGCTCATATGTAAACCAGTGTCAGTCTGTAAATTCTTTATCCACCATCAAATTTCCTGCAAATTTCTCTTGCAAGAGACGTAAGAAGCAGCACAACTTTGCATGAAAGGTTTGTTTTTTCTAATGTTTTGAGAAGTCCATGCCATCTATCATACAGATTTACTTTTTTATGAAATCTTTATTGCGTTTTAGCTCCAATTTCAGTACTGTTCTTGGATTTGTAGGATACACCGACTTATCAGCCAGAATGCCTCTGGAACACATTTTTTCAGTTTCAGAGCAGAAACAGCAGTAACCTAGGCTTTGGGGGTTTTTTTTGGCAGGTCTGTCTTCATCTTTTCTAATATTATTTTGTTGCACGCCTACATTCTAGAATGCACATTCAGTGATGTCAAAAGATCTTTGCTTTAGACATGTTGTTACAGGCAAAAAATTATTAGATGTATTTCAGTCCAAATAGTTCTCAGTTCATGCATCCTCAATCCATCAATACTTGTGTGTTTTAAGCAACTCATTTGGATGTGAGCCCAGCACACTGACCTTATCAGAAGCATTACGTGCATATTTATACTGAGGCACATACAGTCCTTATACACAGAAGAAAAATCCTCCTGCACCGCCAAGATCATCTTCTGTGTTACAGGAGCACTGACTGGAGCAGCTGTATTTCTGTGTCAGAAATCTGAATGTGTGTTGCTTGTGCATGGATGTGTCCTGAAGGAAATTACGAGGGTTGCTGTACGCACAGTGAACATTGCTGAAAGCTGCAGACCTGAAGTACATAAGCAGAGATCAGGGATCGTGGGACGTGGGTGGGCTCATCTGCATACTGGAGGTGCATTTGTATTGCTGGTGTAGATTGAGCCTCGGGTGTGCTGTACGTGCTGCAGGCACAGCTCATGCACATCATCAAAACCATTTATCTAGGACTGAGGAAGCCTAGCTGGAGCTTCTCCTCTGCACTCCTGCGAGATGTTTGGATGTCTGGGTCAAATATATTGTATCAGGTGTTGTTAACACTGGGCTAATGCCCATTATTAAATCTACAGCTTTTATCTGTGGTGTTCAGTTACACATGATCTTTTCTTTAGGTCATCCAAAATCCGTGTGCTCATTGTTGTGTCATAGAATCACAGAATGGCCTGGGTTGGAAGGAACATGTTGTGGTTTAAAACCAGCTGGAAATTAAGCTCCAAGCAGTTGCTTCCCTTCCCACCATCCCCTCTAGTGAGAAAGGGAAAAAAAAAGACAGAGATTATGGGTTGACATAACAATTTACTAGAAAACCAGCAATGAGATAAGGAAAACAAACAGTTATAGCAACGGTTCTAATAACAACAGTGTATAAAAGAGGGCGATTACATGCAAAATATGCTTACAGAAATCTGACCCACTTGATGTTACCACAGCCAGTGACACAAGGCTTCTGAGATAAAGGAGAGATGGCAGATATTACCACAGACACAATTTTTTTCCCTGAGCCCAAGATAATGAAAAACAATGGTGGACAAATCATCCACACCCACACTCCTCCTGCAAGCCTGAGACGACAAAAAACAGTGGTGGACAAACGCCCATGCCATGCCACTCCACCTCTCTGTCCATCACTTTGCTCCTCCTCACAAAAAAGGAACAAAATGGCCACAGTTCCACTTTGTTTTCTTCCAGCCAAAGCCACATCCCCCAGTGATGATGTGGATGGTATAGAGTAACACGCTAAACATGCCCACACAGATCCAGGCTTTGTCTGCCATCTTCCCCCTCCCTGGTTCCCCTGGCCTGGGCAACTGCAAGAGAATTAACTCTATCCTAGCTGAAACTAGGACAGGACCTTAAAAATCGTCTATTTGCAACACCCCTGCCATGGGCAGGGATGCCTTCCACTAAATCAGGTTGCTCCAAACCCTTTTCAACCTGGCCTTAAACACTGCCAGGGATGGAGCACCCACAATTTCTCTGGGCCATCTTTTCCAATACCTCACTACCCTCACAGGGCAGAATTTCTTCCTAATATCCAAACTAAAACTACATTCTTTCAGTTTTAAGTCACTCCCCTCCCTCTCCATCTCTCTTGTAGGCTCCCTTCATGGGAGCCTACTGGAAGGCCACAATTAAGTCACACCAAAGCCTTCTCTTTTCCAGTCTGAACTATCCCAATTCTCTCAGCCTTTTGTCACAGGAGAGGTGCTCCCTCCCTCCAATAATCTGGGTAGCCTCCTCTGGACTTGCTCTGTGCTGGGGACCCCAGAGCTGGAGGCAGCACTGCAGGTCAGATCTCACTAGAGTGAAGCAGAGGGGCAGAATGCCCTCCCTTGATCTGCTCGCTGTGTTGCTTTTGATGCAGCTCCGGATCCAGTGGGCTTTCCAGGCTGCATAAGTCACCTTAAAATATATTGTGCATTGGGAATGTGGGAGTTTTGGCTTTGAGGTTTTACTTAGTATCATCTATCCCTGAACCCTGGTGAATGCCCAGATTCATCATACCAGGGACTAGTTGGAGTCATCCTTACATGCATGGGAGTTTCTTGTTTGGGAGCATGATGCTCCTGTGAGTTCAACATTCTCTACAAATTTGGTTTGTATGGAACTAACTATCTTTATTCTCTACCTGATGGTAGGTTCTTGGAAATTAAAGTCAATGTAGGTGTCTCTTATAATGGACCTGAAGAAATCTTACAACATGGACTGTGTGGGACCTCAACTGATGCCTGTGAACAGCAGGAAAATTCTTGTAGATGTTTGCCACAGGGAGAAGTGGACAACTGGGGTAGCCTTGAACACGCTTTTCGAACAAGCACGTAGTCATACAGAAATGAAATAATTTCCATGTGATGGCAGGATACATGTGAGGATATGTATCAGAGCCTTTGCATGTATTTATCCCCAAAAGGCATCGTTCTCAATGCCCTATTCCGATAGTTAAGGCATTTTAGTGGTGATTTTTTAAAATCTCCAAATATAATGCATTAGTGAATGATTTCGTTTAGCTGTGCATGTATTTACCCAGTTTTCTGGTCTTTCTATGTATCTGATCCTCTGTGAAACCACTGAACAGAAAAATCTGCAAACTCAAATGTATATCTGGCTGTGTCCTCAGATAATAGTGCTTTGAGAAACTCAGTTTTGACCTGAAAATGGTAATGATAATTCTTATCCACAATGTTGAACTCTGGTTAGGCCCTTTGCACAGAAAATATGGTTTGGATTAAATTACTCTCAGGCTTTGAGCACCTGAAGAAACTCATAATAGGATGTGCTTGTGTTACAATGTTTCTGTCTTCTGAGGCTGAAAAAACAACGCAAAAAACAAGTTTTTTGTCAGTTTGTTTGTTTGTTTTTTCTCTGAGTTATGATTCATCTCTGGGATATTTGTGCTGTTTGCAACAAACTTGATTGCAGTTGTTCATGAGGAAATAATCAGGTAAAAATGTGCAGTTTGAAAATGAAGACAAAGGTTCCTCTCAAAAAAACATTGCTTTTGGTGACACTGACCCTACTGATAGCCAAATAGCATTTGCTTGGCTAATGGTAAGTGTAAGTTTCTTGATTTTGAAAATACAAAATGAAAATAGAGAGAACAAAACCCCTCTCCTTTTCATCGGTATTCTTAAAGAGTCACTGTTTAAAAACTCATAAGACAACATACAGTTCATATTTTTCATTCACCATAGGAAAATTTATGAAATGCCAAAGGACCCTCTAGAAATCTTGTCTAGACTGTACTGCAAACCTTTTTCTCCCTGAAGCCTGTGGACTGCAGTGTTAGAGCAGTGCTGTATACTGATTTGTGCTCAAATCCATACACTGGATTTGTGCTCAAAATCAGACAAGGATTTTATTTGCCAAGATCATGCTTTGAAGTGGTCCCGATTATGTCATTAAAGGTGGTTAACTGGGTTCTATATGGCAAACACTTGAAATTTCCTGTCATTGCAGATTAACATGCTGCTGTGTGCTACAATCGTGTCTGTGTGCTGGCTCAGCTGGGTAGCAGAGCCAGATCTTGTACACAGAGGAGCTTGAGACACACATGAGGCAGTCCTCTGACCTGATAATATAACTATGGGCAGGCTAGTGGAGGAGAAAACTCAGGTATCTGTCTTCACTGGAGTTTGACAGACAGAGAGTAAATACATTTTAAGATTGACAAGGAAATGAGGATTCTGTTTTATGTAAAATTAAGGTTTTGAAATTTTTACTTCTAATCTAGTTCCACACCAATGCAAACACACAATAGATACCTAATGAGCTCACAGGAGAGAGAATTTTGCAGAACTGAAACTTGAGTCTGAGCCTTCGGCTCGTTCACTGCCAAGTTACTGTATATTGAGTTTCTCAACAGAATTTAGAAAGAATCCATTTCGGATTTGAAGTCTTTGTGGAAAATTTCATTGTATTGCCTACAAAATATGGAATCTTTAAGTTAAAAGGTTTGGTGATTTTTTTGTTGTTTGTTTGTTTGTGGTTTTTTAGCTGTTTACAGTTATACCTTTTTCCCTTTCAGGGCTTTCACAAATATTGGTGAATACTCTGATGAAACCCAACTTCCAATGTGATGGAGCAGGCTTACACTCAGAGGCAGGGAAGTTGCATCAAAAATCATCTCATCTAAGACAGAATTTATGTATCTTTAGTACTTCCCAGCTGGGAATGCTAGATTATGTCTTAATACCAGGGCAGAATGACCTAGAGTGCTTCTTATCCAGACTGATGTTCTCTGCAGTGTCCCATCAAGTAGTTTCATAGCACAGACTTTTACCCAGGGTTAATACATCCTGGGACATGTACTATCTTACCTGAGGGTTTAGCCCAAAGCTTTTGAGGGTGGCACTAAATGTGCTGCAGTTACTTAGCTTATGTTTGAAGGTTTTTGCAAAGAGAGGATAATTTGAAGATTTATGCATCCCTGAGTTTCAGCATCTGCATCTCAGTCATTTTTGGAGTATTTAATAAAGCAACATCAAGCTGAGATACTTAGCATGCAGAGTGAAGATCTGAAGGAAATCCTAGGAATTTTAATTTATAAGGACTGGTACTTAAGTGCAATCTTATAAGGTCACCTGAAATGTAGTTTGTTTCAAGCAAGGAACACCCCTCTGTCCCTCTGTGTGTATGTGTGTGTGTGTGTATATATGTATACATACATACACATATACACACATTTTTTTTTCTCTTTCCTTAGGGCTTGATCTGACACCCAATTCTTGAGATGATGAAGATGCAACATACTAAAGTCACAGCAAAGATACTATTTAATTGCACTTTAATCTGGATGAAACTGAACTACTTAGTATTGGTCTTTCTCCCTTTCCCTATCTTTTTTTTTTATTTATTTATTTGGTTTGGTTTTTGTTTTTGTTTTTGTTTGTTTTTTTTATCATGAGAAATACAAATCAATCTTGCCTGCTGGAAGTAGTATCCCATGGAACAATATCAGTTTGCACTTAAGGAATATCAGTGGAACCAAACAGGACATTGTTGCAACACAAAAATACTGCCAAGTGTTTTATTACAGTCCATCAGATTTATTTTGATTCAGATGACAGGATAATGTAGGCAGAAGACTGGTAATTAAAACTGTGTTGAATGTTTGCATTGACTCTTAAATCCATTTGAATCAAAGAAGTTGCTGCTTTAAATATACTTTATCCAGTCTTGAATCAATGTTGTTTTGAGCAACAGGAAGGTAGGCAGATATTTGCCGGATGTCTTCATCAGCCTTCCTTTTTCATATCCCATGAGCCCTGAGGAAAATAGGATAGAACAGAAACCCAGTTTTCTGGCAACCCTCAGTGTGAAGAGAAGGCATGAATTCTGCTTGGTGGCCTTCTGAAAGATGGGAAAAACAGCTAGCTGATGCTCTTGCAAGGCAAAGTACAGCACAGGAGAAAGAGAAGCAGAAAGGAAGTCATCAACCCACTCACCTCTTGGGAAGGGCGTAGAGATAATTAGTGACTGTTTGCAGAGAGCTTTTCCTTTGGGAAGAGAAATGATAAATTAAGGAAAGAAGAAAAGGTTCATTTACTGATATTGTGCACAAATGACAATGCTCCCTACGGAACCATCTGAAATCGGATAGGGAATCTCTGTGTGGGTGGGAAGCAAGAATTTATAGTCATTAAGGTTTGGTGCATTGCTGGGTGACCAATGAAATGGCCAGCACTTTGTTCATGTTACTCAAATAAAGGTGAAAAATCCTCCAGTACCTGATGAGCTGAGCTCCAGGGGTAGATTGTCAACACAATTGTGAGGGGAGCCCTGTAGTGTTGACAACTCCAGTAGTGATTCTGACCATAGAGTGGTGGAACAACCTGGGTCAGAAGGTACCTTACAGATCATTTATTTTCAAGCCCCTTGCCGTAGTCAGGAATACATTCCACTAGATCAGATTGCTCAGAGCCCCATCCAACCTGACCTGGAGCATTTCCAGAGATGGAGCATCCATATCTCTGGGCAACCTGTGCCAGTACCTCACCACCCTCATAGGGAAGATTTTTTTCTTGATATATAATCTAAACCTACTCTCTATCAGTTTGAATCCATTCCCCCTCGTCCGTGCTCTTGCAAATAATCTCTCTTCATCTTTCTTGTAGGGTCCTTTCAGGTACTGGAGAGATGTATTCAGGGTTACATCTGAGATTTTATCCCTGAAATTGGGATGTCAGCCACAGGAGGCAGAGAGAAATTGACCTTTTCTTCCTTGGCTATGTTGAGCATGGTGCATACTACATTCATATCCACAGTGTAAAACACAGAGGTGCAGGCAATTAAATATTGTTACCTTGAGCCTAAAGGCAAGTCAAATCAGTAAATCTCACTTGGATGGCAATTTTTTAGTCCTATGCTGCTGTCAATCTGTATAAGAGAAGGGCTGGAAACAGGGTTTTTTGAGAACAGAGGTGCTTTCCTGTCACCTCACATAATCAAAACAAATTATCTGCTACAACTATTTTCTTTCCCTAATGAAAGTACTTATGTGCTGGAATGGATTTCTTTGAGAGGCTGTGGAATTGCCATTGCTGAGGGTCTCCAGAACTTGAATGGACAAGACTGAGCAGCCTGATATAAAAGTGAGGACTTCTTTCCTTAGAGCCAGACACTGGACAAGAAAACCTTCAGAGATCCATCTCAGCTTTAATTATTCTATAATTTTAAACTATGATGGAATCTGAATTAAGGATGGCATTATATGAATAATATCAAAACTTCTTTAAAAATATCTATTGCTCATGTAAATTATTTCTCTAAAATTTGTTTGAATGCTTAGAGACAGATGTAAATTTAGGTATTTCAGTGAATCTAAGCCTTTTATTCAGCATGGTAATTTGGTGATGTTTGATCACTAGTAACACCAGCAATATCAAATTTGGTTTTTTTGTATCAGTGCGCTTTTTTTCTAAACTCAGTGCTCTGATGGACAGTTGATTGTTGTATGATTCAAGCTGNATATGAATAATATCAAAACTTCTTTAAAAATATCTATTGTTTGTGTAAATTATTTTTCTAAAATTTGTTTGAATGCTTAGAGACAGACCTAAATTTAGGTATTTCAGTGAATCTAAGCCTTTTATTCAGCATGGTAGTTTGGTGATGTTTGATCATTAGTAACACCCAGCAATATCAAATTTGTTTTTTTTGTATCAGTGCTTTTTTTTTCTAAACTCAGCGCTTTGAAGGACAGTTGGTTGTTGTGTGATGCAAGCCACTTAATTCCAGCCACAAGATATCTTTTCATAACTTCTTAATGCAGTATAATACACACAATAAATTATTTTATAGGGTTTATGTGTCTTCCATCCCAAACTGTTAACATCAGTGAGACCAGTTTAAGCCACTGGCTCTGTCATCTTCCACCAACTACCAGCTGCAAGGGACACGCTGTGGCACTCTCTGATTCGTGACTTGCAGAAGGATAGCATTCATACTTTAGAAAAAATATCCAGGATGGCCACCTTTTGTGAGTACAAGGACATGGGGTTTGTGAACTCTAACCCCAGACTGGAGTTCACAGAGCATAACCATGTCCTTGTGCCTGTGAGATCCTGCAACCAATCACACTCAGCTTGGCCATGTTTTCTCCCTGACACTATCCACATCATTTTATTCCCAGTTTGGCTGCATCTACAAGTGAGTACTGATGTCTTCCAACGATTACAGGCAGTTTCTAGGATGCCCCTTGATTTAAACTGCAGACACTGTTGAGAAAAGGGCAGTTTCGTTTGTAACAATCTAACCCACGATAAAAGTAATTATAATGTGCAGGGCTGCTTGTTTATCTCTTAAATTCTGCAGAGAATAATATGTAGCTCCAGTTGCATTGCTCCAGTACGGAATGCTTGACCAATGCGATGTACCTCTGTAACACTAGACCATCTCAGAACTGAATTTTCCTCCCACGTATTCTGTTTGCACACTTTACTGTATCATGTAAATTCATTGGCAGTGAACCTTTTTACAAGCACTGGACTCTTCTAAATGAAAAAGCTTTTTTACATCTTATGTTCCCTTATCTGAATTTTAACCCACTACTTAAACAACATTACGTGTTGTCTGTGTGCAACAGTGTACAATTCAGGAAAGAAAAAGTTAGAGTCGTAGGATGGTTTCTGTTGTAAGAGATCTTAAAGCTCATCTCGTTCCAACCCACCTGCAGGGAACACCTTGGAAGGGACACCTTCCCCTAGACCAGGTTGCTCAGAGTCCTGTCCAACCTGGCCTTGAACACTGCCAGGGATGGAGGATCCACAGGTTCTCTGGTCAACCTGTGCCAATACTTCACAGTAAAGAATTTCTTCTGTATATCTAACCTAAATTTCCCCTCTTTTAGTCTGAATCCACTATCCCTTTTCCTATTGTTGCCTTAAAATTGGAAGCAAAAAAACCTCCAAACAAATTTAGTAGAGATAAGATAGAGAGGAGGTATTTAATGAAGGCCTTCTGGCACAAGGAGTGTGAAAACATGTGTGCCCCCATATCTGCCCCCCAGGCACACCTCCCTGGAAATTGAGTCAGAGGTCAAGAAGGTTTTGTTTGCTTTCTAATAAATGGTTCACGTAAAATTCCTCAGAATGCCATGATTCTTTATACACAAATATGGCCATAGGTCAGCATCAGCTTCACTCTTTGGGTCCCATTTTAAACTCACTGCTAACTCTAAGATGTATGCAGAAGAGATGACGTGAATTTCTAGCTTCCTGAAGAAGTTCAACCAAAATAACTATTCTGATTCTGCTGCGGACCTGAAATGTATTTCTCTTTTAGTACAGTGCCTTGAAGAGAATACCCTGTTTTTAACAAAAGTTGTACTGGAAACATATTCATATCAAAAACCAAAATGCATGAACAGCTACTGTGAAGGGAGTACATATGTATCTAGTCAAGATGTAGTGTTTAATTTCTGCAGGATCTATGAGAAACAGCTACATTCAGTATGATCTATTTTGGTGTGTGTGCAAAGTCTTGTGTACCATAACTCTATGTGTCTCTGTGTGTGTATTTGTGTGTACGATTATTAGCATTTCTCTGTTGGTGTTCTGAAGCACTGCATGAGGGATCTGAGACACATTGCAGGCGGATTTGAATCAACACGGACTTCTTTGCAAACACAAAGAAATAAAAAAATTAGAGTTGTACAAAACTAAAAAATAGAAGCTTTACTCTGCATATGTTTTCATTGGTGTTAATGAAATGTTTAAATGTGTCATATTAGATTGCCCTGATGACACAACTTTTCCCCAAGAGATCTATAAATGCAGATGCAATCCTTTGCCAAAATCTTCCTTTCTTGCCAAGTACACTGGATCATTTCCAACATACTGCATAAATCCAACCATGTGTAAATACAATGTTTTCTGACTAACTGAAGATCAAACGAAATTGATAAACTTATCACATGTCAGTATAAACCTACTGCATTCTGTCAGTGAATCCTCACAAATTCATCACTTTTGTCAAGGTGTTGTATGCACATTTACTGCTTCTTTGTTTTGAAGTTTGGTATTTAACTGCACTTAATATTGCCAAACAGACAGAAGTGGTGACATTTTAAACACAGAACTGAGTAATTAGGCAAATTGGTGTGTCATCCTAAACACTCAGAATGAGCATGGTCTAATAAACAGTACACAAGGTAATCTTTCTGCATAGTAATTACAATGACTTGACCCAGAAGACCGTCCTACAGAAAAACAAAATTCCAGACAATGTGGAAAGCCTACAAGCAAGAGATCTTGAAAGAATTAGAAATTTAATGGCCTGAAACAAAGACCAGAGGAAGGGGAAGCTCATTTGCTTTTGATTTTCTGGAAAGCTTTGTATTGCAAAATGTGCAGTATTGCTCAGTATTTAGTACTGCAAGCCCTTTCTAGAGCTGGTACTTGATAGGTATGAAACAAAGCTGTGGTCAAAACCTACCCTTTTTTCACCATTCCAACTTTGCCCCATGATTGACCAAATAGAGCTCTTCAGAATTAATCTCAAATTTTGAAATAGAAATATATGTTTTCTCACATCAGTGTAGAAACTTGAATGATTGTAGGAAGCCACTATTGCTTTGGATGGCGGAGAAAATTAAATTTGTTGAAAGAATGAGATAATATATGTTTGAAGACAGAGGTATCAAAGCATCCTGAAAAGGCATGTGTCCCTGTGATGGACTGGGAAAATTGATTTCAGAAACAAAATACCCCTTCTGGAAGTTCATCCATAGGATTGACAATGAAACCATTAGTGCTAATTCTCAGCTCCCATTCTGTGGGTTGGTAATTAACTGCTGTTGCCTCTTATATAATGTCCCTTTCTCCTCCCTTGGCATTCAGTGTCTCAATAAATCTTCTTCAAAATGCAGAGGAGCAGGAGTCTCACTTGGCCAACATGTTCTTTTTCCACCCTACTGTTACATCTGATGAAACCTGAGCTCAATCAAACACAATGGTAAAAAATCTCACTGAACTGTCAGGATTTTATAGAATTTGCAATTTTGTCAAATTTTCAGTGTTTGTACAAAGCCACAGCATTGCCCAGCTGGTACTGAGACAGACATAAGTTCTGCTTATGGAAAACACTTGCAAAAAAGTCCCCAAACACCCAAACATGTTAGAGTGGCATTTAGCATTCATTAATAACCTCTCTCACAAGGATTTTTTTAAACTTAAGGTTCAAATTGGACTAAAACAACCATATGACTGCTTGGGGGTTGGACTGTGGGCCAAATTGACCTCTCCTGTGCAAATACATACACCCTTTAATAGAACCCACCCTGTGGAAGGAGGAGTGGGTTATGCAGAGATGTATGGGTGACTGCATGTTTTTAACATGTTAATAAAATTTGCTTGTGGGAAGTTTGATCAAAACAATGAGTTGAGAAGAATATCTGATCTGAATTTTTCTGCCGTGAAACTGTAATATCAATAGTTACTGTACCTGTGCACCTTTGTGTTCTTCTTTTTAGACCCTTACAAATAGTAACAAGTTTCCATGACAGTTTTGAAGTTTGTTTGCATATATATGAGTAACTCACTTCAACACTTTGCAAAAACACAAGAATATATGAATGCATAATTGTATTTCGAAAATTTTGAGTAAAAGGAATTTTCAGAGCTGTGAATGGAAAGGTCATTTTGTCCTGAGAGTGAATCCAATTAAAGTCTGTGCTGAGGCTAAGGAAACTAATTGGCATGTAGACTAAAGCCAAACCCTAGCTTTCTCTGAGCATTTACAGACAGACATGAATTTAGACAGTTTCAGGCGGCAAATTTTCCAAGTTGTGTTGGAGGACTGTCTTAAAGTTGCATCAAATGAAAAAGGAAAAAGTCGTAGCAGAAGAAGAAGGACAGGAGATTCAGGGATTCATGTGGAGATTTTTTCCTGACACTGTAATTTCCAAAACAACAACAACAAAAAAGCAACAAAAAAAATTACAGCCCTCATCATGAATCAATAAAAAAACCCCCTTCCATAACATTGTTATTATTCTGATAACAACAGTTTGACATTTTTGCTTTGGCTCAGTTAAGTTTTTCCTATCTCTTGCCTGCCAGAAGAAAAAAAATTCCATAATTTTCTGCCATCTACTGGCAACTGTTTCTTTCTGATTATTAATGAATGTGCGCTCCAGATCATTTCAAGCTGTCAATTCTGAATTTTGCTAGACAAAGCAAGATAATGGTTCTGATCATGTACAGAAATGGTAGGTTATGACTGTAATAATAAGAAATGTTTACTCTATGGGCTTTTTATGATGAAGTTATTGATTGTGGAAGGTACCACAGTGGCAATCATGATGCATGACACTTTTTTAAAGGTATCTACTGTATCCAACATAGAAAACAACAACCCATTCAAATTATGATCATGCAAAAGCCTGTTGATTACCTGCTAGAGAGGACAAATCTCTTCATTGGGTCTCTGCATGACCCCCACTAGTGCTCTGTCTTTTGCATCCTAGACAAATTCAACCATGGCATTTCAGATCGTGTGCTAGTTGGACTGTTTGCAGGCAATGCCCTGTCAAGTTTGTTTTAATGACTTAGATATACTTTTTTTTAAGACTGGAAAATGGCCTTCAGCCTAATGTGTCTGACTGGGCAGGTTTATCTTTAGTCTCACATGCCTGCTATTTTCTTATACTCCAAATACTTCTACATGGAAACAAAGACATTGATGCATTTTATAGTGATTGCCATCTATTTAAATCAGGTTTTGTTTAAATCTGATTAAGCCTCAGTTTATTTGTTTTATATGTGCAAGTTAGAGTTGGCATCACTCTTCTCTTGAATAACACTATAACCCACCAAACAATAAGGAAAAAAAGTTAATTTTAATCCAAACCATTTCATTGCATTGTGGTATGAAAGTTTGTACCAGAACAAGAGTGGGCTGGGACTGCATTTTCCACTTCTGATGTTGCTTTAAATTGATAAAATGCTTGCCTTAGGCACTGACAAGTCCACACAGAAGAAAAAAATTGAAATGTTGAGCTTTGGGGAAAAGAGCTCAGAGGAAGCAAAGGTGGGTCAGAAATTTCCTGACATTTAAGCCAATCCATCATAAAACATAAACCAGAAAGAAAGTAAGCTTTGTTAAGTCTGATACTTGCAGATATAGGTTCCGTTGGAGGATTCATGGCAGTTTTTCCACGATCTAGCTGATTTGTTTGCTCCAAATAACCATATTGGTTCCTTTTTCTGTATAACTTATACCTCACATTTGTCATGGTGACAGTACTTTTAGGTCAATGGTGACTTCAGACGAAGGAAACTGTGTTGTTATGTATCTGGAGGTGTTTTTTTTTTGGTTGGTTAGTTGGTTGGTGGTTTTTTTGTAAAATTTAATCAACAGAAAAGCCCATTTTTAATGACATGGATTTGAAAATCAGTTAATTCAAAATACCAAAGCAAAACCTGGGGGTTCACATTGTAGGCTGGGGTAATTCTCTCTCAATTAAATGGACAAAGGAAGGTGGTCATGGCTTTGCAGACTGTTTGCAGGGGAGT
This sequence comes from Pachyramphus minor, assembly GCA_013397135.1. Taxonomy (NCBI): domain Eukaryota; kingdom Metazoa; phylum Chordata; class Aves; order Passeriformes; family Tyrannidae; genus Pachyramphus; species Pachyramphus minor. The sequence goes on along the minus strand of VYXB01007292.1, from coordinate 404,196 downwards.
GATGAGTCTGGGAGGCTCCAAACTAAGCCAGAGGTGATTGGGGTCGAAGTTCTTTCTTGCAAACCGTAAGAATTTTGGGAAGGGAACCTGGAAAATTAATAAATGTAATATGGCCCTTATCTCAAATCTTTGAGATTTGCAATATCTCCTTCAGTAAATGGGAAAGAATAACACTATGCCAAACTTTAGAAGCTGAACAAAAGCCACAGACCATATACAAAGCATTAGTTGTACATGCCCATGTAGTCACACGTGACTATTTGTATGCTGGCTGTGCACGTGCATACTATATTTATCATATTATATTTATCTTCTGCTGCCTAGTCACCATATTGCTAAGCTCAGTGAGTTCTGAGTGCATTCAAGCAAATGTCTCATTTCCCAGTGTTCATTTTCACAATAGAGGAAGAAGAACAAAACCTAGCCTTTTACCACCCTAGCGAAAAATGGGCATTTTGGGTAAACTGGTGGAGCAACAAGAGCTGCAATAGTGAGGACACATCCTTCTTTTGCCAGCTGTGCTGCATGGACAATCAACTTTGGTAGAAGGTATCTTTAGATAGATATCTTGGTAGAAGATATCTTTAACTGACTCATCTATTTTCTGAGTAAGCATGAGTAACAGCCTGCATACAATAAACCTGTGCGTTAATTCAAAATGTCGTGACTTTTTAAGTGTTTGTTCTATCTGTCTGACTGAGAAATGTCTCTTCTAGCAATGCTGCAAGGTGAGAGAAGTTCAACCGGCCAGATTTTCTCACCTCAGCTGTTCACTTAATGGCTTAAATCAGGGCTTGTGCAAAGTTACAGAGGAAATGCGCAGATGCAGTCCTGCACAGTGCAAGTGGTTTAGGAAAATGATTCCTGACACTGCAATTGATTTTGCACTTTGAGAGATGAAGTAGCATTTCAATCAGATCAGATGAGCTAAGCCAGTACAACACTGCCCCTGAAAGCTGGACTTGTCTTGCACCTCCTGTTCCCAGCCATGCAGCCTGACCCCTTCCTAGATTGTGTGAGAGCCAGTTCTGTTGACTAAATCAGCCGAAAAGCAAGGATAAGGTATCTAGAAAGACACAGTAATTTGATGTGATGCAAGCACTTCTGTCTCCCCTTTCCTGTTTCCACAGGTTTTATTCTACCTTTTTCAGTAACTAACTGTATGCTAAAAGACACATGGGGGGTTTTGTGTCTGAGTTATGTTTGCTTTAGTAAAAATCCATATGCAGCAGGAAGTGGATTCTCTTGGCCTTTACAACTACTTTTGATGCACAGCTGAGAATTTTTGTGGGTCTGGTGAATCTGGATAAGAAAACTTTTCAAAAAATTATTTTACTTCTTAAAAAAAATATATTTCTTTGCATGATCTGCATTTCTTTTGTCATCTTGGTTCACCAAATGATTTGGTGCCAACTTTGGAGTAGTATGTCTTGTCAGATGACATACTTTTCCTTATGTCAAAGATTTCCTTGTGTTCTGCCTGTGGAGTAACATCTATCTCTGTTAATCTAATCTGGGCCATTTGCTGCAAAAGAACAGGGAAAGATAGAACAGGGAAAGAACAGAAGATACCACCATTTATATTTGATGGTTTGACCTGGTGATCTTAAAGGTCTTTTTTAACCTAAATGATTCTATGATTCTTTTCTTGAATAAAAGAGTAAGGTTTCCTTCAGTTACCACCTTTTCCCTTTTCAACATATCCTCTACTCTCTCCTTTGTGTATTCTGCTTTCAGAAAGATTTTTTTGCAGATGGAGAGGAGTATAGATCATACACTATTAACCTCAGTCTTGTAAACATGTCAGCTATTCCCTCCTCTAGTTTCCTCTAGTAAAAAACAAGTTTTAAAACATGTGTATGTCTTTAATTTTCTTCTTTGCACTGAAGATATATTTTCAAAGTTTTTCTGTAACTGTGAGGTTTAGTAACTTGTTAAAAATGAAAGGTGATATTCTCAAGTAAGAAAGTGAACAGAAGAAATTTCTTCACTCCTCCAGCTCCATACATCCCTTTAATGCTGTTAAGCTCATAAGAAACAGTGGTATTAAGTACAACTTACAATCACACCATTATTTGGTGCTACAGACTTGAAATTAGGGTTTTCTCTGCTCTTTTAGCCTTTCTGAATGTAAGTGGTAACTGAATATTTTTGCAAAATGTAGATCACACAATGTGATTAGATATTGATGTCTTCTTTTTTGACCTCTTCAAGTGCTTTTACAAAATGTTTTAACACAAACTGATGAACAGTTGGCAGGGATAACCTAAGAGTGCCTTTGGAGAAATATATCTCCATGAAACCTTGCTAACCTTGTACCTGTCTTGGTACAATTTATTTGCTACTAGAGGCTTAGGTCTAAGAAAACAATGCAGTAATCTTACCTCTTGTGAGTAGCTGGTAAATGAATACAGAATTTTGACAGATGGCAACATTTTTTTTTTAACTCAAATTAGTAATTTTTCTTTTCTTTTTGTATTGCCAGAATTGGCAAGGAGACAATTTTTTCTCCATTCCTGGACTGAAAAAAAGGTCTTCCAAAAAAAAAACAGTTCTGCTGTAGAAACATATAATTATGTGTGGGTAGACTTGGCGTGGATCTTTTCCCCTTTAGGGCTCTGAAGAAAACAAGCTTTTTCAAACACCCTTAATAATATACAGGTAAATAATGAGTTCAGGCCAAATAACTGCTAAATATGAGAAAACCAGCATATTTCTACTCCTACTGTTAGCCAGAAAAAGATCAGTGATTACCCATATCCTGACAGTGATATTTTACACAGATCTCTCTGCTGCTTTCAAGTGGGAGGTCAGTGCCCAGGCTGATGGCAGGATGTCGACCTTATAAAGTATTTCCTGCTGAAAGGAGCACTTTGGATTATTTTATAGGCTAAAATGTCATTTAATGAGCTGGATTATGAAAGGTGGACTCCTACATACTCAGGAGTAAGTATAAACTGACATAAGAGATCCTGATGTTGCAAAAAAACCCCTAATCTAGCATATCCCCATGTCAGTAAAAAATATCTTTAAATTCCAGCTAGATCTTTATACAGAGCTTGTGGCAATAGGGAAAAAAAGGCTGAAAAGAGCAGTACATTAATATCCAAACCTTATTTGTTTACTTTTCTGTGGGCGTTTCAACTGGGTTTCAAAGTGCTTGTATGTACATGATGCAGAAAGATGTTAACAGCTGTGAGTGGGAAGGAGGTGGAAAATGAGGAGGCAAAGGCTGACCTGCAGTCTGTGCTGAGTGAAAGGAAGGCAGAAGACATAAGCATCTGCCATCTAGAGAAAGTGGAGATGGGAAATTTTGGTACAGATGTTGCTGCATGGTTCTTCCGTTGCAAAGAAGTACAATTATGCAAAACGTTATTCGTATCTTAATATCACTTTCTTAAGTTAATGGTAACAAACCTCCCTTAAGAAGACAGGCTGAGAAAACTGGGGTTGTCCTGTATTAATTTATTTTTTTTGTCTGTCACTGTGCCCCAGGATATCAAACTCTTTTAATGTCCAAAACAGTGTGTTAGTGTCTCACCTAATGAGACCCTTCGCTTAACAGGTTCACTGAGCTGGACAGGATGTTTGATACCTTCTTAAATAAGGGCTACCCTTAATAGTGGTAGGAAAACCTCTCAGCAAGTTTCTCCTATGGGTTATTTTGATGTTGACAAAACTGTCACCACTTAAAAATGGAGTCACTCTGACAGTTCACAAAAAACCCATGTTTCTTAATACAAATTTGTGACAATTTATAGGGTTTGTGTTGTCAGTGATAATGTTTAATTGTAAAAGTTATACTGTCAGTACATGCTCCAAGGCAAAGCAACTTAAAAAGAATGTTAATACCTCAAAACCTAAACAACAACTCCAAAGCAAAGCCACTCACAAACCACACGCTTTAAAGCAACTTACAAATGACTTACAAACTTAAAGCTAGAACTTAAGCCATGCCCTAAAGCAAAAACAACTTACAAATATGGAAGATGACTTACAAAGAATAAATAAAGGAAAAGCTTAAGCACCCGCCCTAAAGAAAAAAACTAACAAAGAATACATAAAAATTTTAAAGTACTGCGGAGCAAAAGTAAAATTAGTGTATATGTATAAAGTGATCGCTCACCCCAAGCTGTCCCGAGAAGGTGGAGGGAGAGAAAGGTAGGCTGTTGGTTACCTCTGCAGAGTGGAGTTTTCTTTAGGTGGTTTGAGTGGCTATAGTAAGTAAACTAATTTTGGGGTGATAGACAGATGAAATAGGCCACTTCACCAGTTCCTGGCAGCCCGGTTGTTCGGGATAAAAGGCTGTGTTGTTTCCATATCACTCCTTTATTTATTTTAATCCTTTTATCAGTTTCTGGGAATGTGTCCCCAGGTGCAGGGTTTTTTCAGGAAACCATGAAGAGCCTTTTTCTTCTTTTGTGTGGCCTTACCTATTACCATACACCGGGTTTTGGGCAAGACAGACCGAAATTAATTTTTGTAGTAGCCAGGAGGGGTCATGGCTTGAGCCCAGAGGTTATTCTATACCACCCTACATCATTACCAGGGGTGGGGGGAAGGGAGTCTCTTCTGGGCTTGGCAGAGGGAGCAGGTGGTATTGTCTGTTGTTGAGGAGTTTCAGTGTGAATCCTTCGCCTCTTTCTTATACCTTCTTTCATTAGTATTGTTGTCATTACTGTTCTATTTCTTATCTCATTGCTGTTTCCAGTAAATTGCTCTTATCTCAACCCAGGATCTTTACCTTTCTCATCTCCCACTCTCAGTCTCCATCCCGCCGCATGAGGAGGGGGAAGGAGGAGCCAGCAAGTGACAGTGTGGTCTGGAGACTCTTAGTGGGAGCACTAAACCGGGGAGTACCATTCCTATAACACAACACACCACTGCCATATAAAGTACCTGGGAATGCTGGAGGGGAAAAAAAAGGGAGATGAATGCATTTACTGCTATATAAAGCCTGTATAGTCATTGAACTCAGGCACTGCGTAAGAAACTGTCCTTTCCTGGACTGGAAGACTTTGAAGTCAGAAGGTTGAAAAGCATTCCAGAAACAATCTGTTGTGAAAGCTGTCATTTCGTGTTTTGCTAACTGAAATCAATAAGCCTCAATTGTCTCTCCTGTTTCATTTATTTATTTGCATGTATCAGCAGTATCACAAAACTGTTCTTCTTTCATCTCTGTAATAGCAGGCCTAAGTAGCTTGCTTGACCTCTAATGAAAGTTTGTGGGAGGGAAAGATGCCAAAGCTTCTGCCCCACTGTTCATAGCTGCAGCTTTATCTCATCTTGTGGCTCTGAACGCTGCTCCGCTTTCGTCAGAGAATCAGAAGTGAGGCCCCAGAGGGGCATTGCTATCTCTGGGCTAATGAAGAAATGAAAAAGGGAAAAAATTATCTTAATGGTGGGCTATTCTTCAGCTTCTCAGTTACGAGCATAATCTGCCTGGATTGGGAAAACATTTCCTGAACTTTTAACTTAAAAGCAATCTGTCCTCTGTTTGTCTGTCTTTCTCTGATTTTTCTTCCCCTCTAAGTCTTGGAAAATAGAAGTTCGAATAGTCTGGTACAAGACGTGCTATACTAAGAAATGATCTGTTTTTCTGTCATAGGTGGTATTCAACATCAAAAGAATCAAAGATAAAGTGCCAATGTCATCCTAGCAGAAAACTGTGCTGCTTTGACTGAAGGGCAAACCTTCATGATCATATAGCTATTATCCTGAAGTGTTTTAGAACACCAGAAAATAAGTTTTAATGTGGCTACCATTGCTAGCTATCTGTGGGTCAGCTTTGCCTACCCATGCACAAGTTAAACAGTGCCCCACTCCAACTCTCAGGTAATTTGAATAACAATATCAGGGGTGGTTAACCTTTCACTCTCTGGTCGTAGACTTCTGTTTGGATTTTTGCATTTATAGGTCCACACACTTTCTTTCAAGTTCTAATTAATAACTCCTATCTTCATTTTAGTCTTGGAGGAATTCCCACTGCTCTCTGCTGTGTTCTTTCATGTACTGGTGTTGATCCAGAGGAATAAAGCATTCAGCAGCAACCGGAATCCCACACATTTGGCTTTTTCCATATGTGTGAGCAGTTGTTTTCCTTTGCCCAGTACATAGAGTTTTGGTACTCTGGCAGCTTAGTAAATTAGGAAACCCTCTTCTATTTCTTTCATCTGGTTCCATGTCTGCTTTCTCCCACTTTCTACCTTAGTGTGTGCAGGATGCCTTTGTTCTTGAAACAGTAGTGTTCCTTCTCTGCTGGTGTATGTAAGACTTCAAAGTAATGGTGGTATTATCAGCCTGCAAAGTGATACTTTCCTGACCACTGCTTATTAGTCAAATAATGCTAACAGCTTTTGGAGTCTCTAATGCCTACTTAACATTAACTTCTTACTCCATGCTGTTTCATATTCCAGCTGATTAATGTTGAAGGAGACATGGGCTCTCTGTTTCTGAGAGGCAGTTTACAAAAGATGGGACACATGAAAATCTCTTGATTTTGAGTGGCAAATTTGGGTTCAACGTGTAAGGGAAAAAATAATATAATCCATGCAAGTGTATAGAACATAAGGCAAACCTAATTCCCTCAGAAGAGCTATTAGAGCACCTCCCCATACGGGGTTATTCACCAGCCAGTTGCTTGTGTGGCCTAATACTACATGCAGAAAATGAGGGACAAAACGTGACCATACTTTCTAAACAAACACTGTGGTGACCCCCGTGTCTGACTGTAGCACACCTGTTAGCAAGATCTGTCAATAGCTGATTCCAAAATTTTCAGCTTTGGGCCCATGTGAGGGGATTGGATTCACATAATGTAAACAAGACTACTATTTAGATTCTCTCAGCATAGGTTAGATGGGAAAGATCTTGAGTACCTAAAGCAAAAGTTCTGTTCCTGTGGTCCCAATTTCCTTTCAAAGGTCTGTGGGAGTATTTATGTCAAAGAGAACTAGGCCTAAATTCATTAAGAACATCATCTCCTGAGTCACGATCAAATTAAGCTCTCTACAGCAGATTTCAGAATTACTTAGTATGTCTTCTTTGAAGACAAAATGTCCCGTGATTCAGGAATTTATGTTTCTTGACGCAAACTGGTCAAGTTTCAGTAACGTTTTATTGTCTTGTATGAATACAAAGAATTCTGTCTGAGATAAATTTGGCCTAATAAGGCCAAATTATTTGTGCATAAAAAATATTTATACATTTCTTAAGTGTTTTGCAAAAAAAAAAAAAACCACAGCAAGGACAGACAGACTAGAGCAATAAGCAGGAAATGTATCATTAAAGTTATGGAAGAGGCTGTTCTCTTACTGCCCATGTTAGGGGCAGAGAGATGTGTTTTGAACTAAACTGAGGAGCAGTCACAGTTCCCACTGAGTAAGGACAACCAAGTCTGCTTAGGGGGGTTGCTATTGGTCAGTATGTGCACTTTGAATAAACTCTGGATTTGTGGGGAAATCATTAAAAACGTAAGGTTTGTACATTCTGAGAAAAGAAACTGTTTGTCCCTTCCTTATCCTAACAGCGCCCAACATTCCTTCCCTGTGTACATACCCTTTGTTGTTACACTGACGAGGCCATGGAAAAACAAAGCAACTAGTGGTAGCAAAAAGGCAGAACAGCCTTTACAGGGGAATGAAGAACTAGCAGAGACAGCACCAGGGTGTGTGTGATGATGTCTATAGATCTGCCTGTCTCCAAATGCTTTGCTTGACAAGCAATTGCTTGCTCTGCATGATTGTCAGAGATTCTTCTTAGAATCTAGAAAATAGCCAGCAAGAAGTGTTTCAAGCAATATTAGGTAAAATATTAGGTTATTACAGCAAATTAGGTTAAATTCTTCATAAAGGATTGTATTATCAAACCATTTTATTTGTGTATGGCTATATTTAACAGAGATTTTGTTGTATTACATGTCAATTATTTTCTGTGTCATGCTTTAGGGGTAAACTCAAGTATTTGAATATTACTTAGCATCAGACACAAAAGCCTCATCAAGAATAAGCACATGTTTCTTTGCAGAGAAACGAATTTGGTTTGGGGCTAGCTTTCTTGGGAAAAAATGTGGGCTAAACCCTTTAGTCTCCAGTCCTGCAGGTGTTTTTACACAAATATTATGGTTTGCAGGGCAAAGATTTGTTAGGCCTAAAAGCCATAAAAGCATTTACTTCAGTAACTCTATAAAGAACTCTCAAAGACAAATTAAAAATCACAAATAAAGATCAAAAGCTAAATAAGCAACTTGTTGGGTGACATCTCTCAGATTAATGATTGGTAATAAAAGGGAAAAAAATTAGAATTTTATATCTTCTGAATTTTTTTCTTAGTTTTTCTTTTACACATTCTAAGTAGAGGCAGGTTCAGTTTGACATCAGCAGGTTTAACATCTGCTAGTGACATTGTGTTTAAATTAATACCGTTTATATAATTTAGAGCAAAATGGCTGTTCCATCAGATTTATCTTGAGGCAACATCAAATCTGAATGGTCTGTGGTGGAAATCTCAATAAATATTCTGTGTTTTCTTTCTTTCAGCACACCCGTTTCAGCTATGTGTTCCTGATTTGCAGAAAAATGTTATTACATGTTGGATTAGTGAGCTTGGACCGTCTGTTTAATTCCCTTGAATACTTGCCATCTTCTATTTTTTATAGAAGGTGGCATGTGCTGCAGTCTGTGTAGTATGATCCGTGGAAAACAAAGGACATCATCACAATTATTGCATTAAGTTTTGAGTTTACTATCTAATTTTATTGCTAAAAGATATGTTTCCAGGTTAATTCTAATGTAAATGTTTTTAATTTCTGTGAAGTAAAACATGAATGCAGATTATTTTTGCTTGATAAGAATATTCATTGCCCTTTTCAATTTTTGTTTTAGGATCACAGTATATTTGCGACATTATTTTAAAAAACTAGGAAATCAAACCTTGTGTAAAGACACCAGTTCTGATCTGGACATTTAACTTCTGTGAACTCTAGCATGGGTTTCCACTGCCTATTCAAAAATGTTTCTAGCTGAACTAAAAATCAGCCTCAAAAATAGTGCTTTGAGCAATACACTACTTCTCTATTTCTAGGGAAAAGTGGATAAGAATTTCTGGAAAAGTTACTGTTTGTTATACATATAGCAAAAAAAAAAAAAAAGAGTCAATCAACAATATTGAATCCTATTTTATCAGGTAGCATTTTACTCTCTGGGACACATTCCTAACAATTGCAAGACTACAGAGAGTTATGGCAGCTGAGGTGCTGGCAGTATTTTCCAGTTGTACACCGTATTACAAGTGGCATGATATTTTATTGCTAAAGTTTTATCATGTACCTGAAGCAGATGGAATATTATTTCCAATGTAGAAATAAAATAGAACCATGAAATACTTGCTACCAATCACTGTAAATAGTTACCTCAGGTTTATTTTCTTCCTGAGTCTGTTGTTTGCTAGAAGATATGACACTTTATGTGTGCTAGAACAGACAGCGTGTCGCCATTGTACTGAGTACGTGATTAATAAAGAAGGTTATTTTTAACAGCAAAACAATGTGCTATATTTAGAAGTAAGCAGCAAAGGTATGCAGATTTAGACATATTAAAATGCTGCAGATGATCTTGAAGAACACAAAGACTAATTATTTGTTACTTTGAGCATGATTATTCTGGCAATTTAGGTTAATGAGAAAGTCGCTGAAAAACAATCCCCCTTGTTCTTTATGTTGCTGGCTTATTATAATCTTTAATGGATGAACATAAGAGAAACTTGAATGAGATTGGTTTAATTAATTTGAATGCGATTTCCAGTTGTCCTGCTTGATAGTTCCCCAGGATTTAATAATGTTGATTATGTGGTTTAGATAATATTTTATAGCTCATTTATGTTCAGATTGGCTTTTTCTACCCCCACAAACTTCTGATCATATCTTGGTCCAAAGATGGATGATGCCTTCTTTTGGGATTCATTCTAGAAAACTAACCCCTTTTAATGTAAATAAAAGAATCTGATAAAAAATGGCAGATAATCAACTGAGTACTTAAGTGTCCGCTGTTTAATGTGTATCTTGCATGGTTTTAGGTGTTACCTTCATGAGGGATAAAAGCGTGTTCCTCTGCTAGAACTCCTGGATGATAAGAGTTGCTAGATCAAAGCACAATCATTCTGATATTGTCTGTTAATATCCAGCCTGAATCTAAGATCCTACAACAAATACAGCATTGATGCAGCCCTTGCAATTGTTGAGCTTTGTCTTTCACGGGCTTTGTTGTGAGGTGGTAGGCCTGAAGCTCATCAGTGACTCCTAAGGAGCCAAGTCAAACCCTTGTCCTACAGATGGCTGAGCACGTGGAACCATATAATGGTTCTATTAAACTAAATGCTGCCATTNACAGCATTGATGCAGCCCTTGCAGTTGTTGAGCTTTGCCTTTCATGGGCTTTGTTGTGAGATGGTAGACCTGAAGCTCATCAGTGACTCCTAAGGAGCCAAGTCAAACCCTCGTCCTACAGATGGCTGAGCACATGGAACCACGTAATGAGGGTCACTGAAATTCAATAGAACTCTGTGTGAACATCAATATAGAACTGCTGTCTCTGTGTGAACATCAATATAGCACTGCTATCTCTGTGTGTTGACTGGCAGTATTGAGGACTTAATTCATTAATCTGTGCTCTGCGTAGATGGTATTTCATACAAACTTTAATGTTTCATTTAGGCCATTGTAAAGGAGTAATCAAATTGTATGGTAAGTGGGTTTTTTTGTTTTTTGTTTTTTTTTTTTTTTGCAAATGTGCAGTTTCTTGGTAGCGCAGACTTGAAAAATCAAATATAGTGAAGTAGAAACCATAAGTATAAATATTGCTCACAGCAAACCCGTATAAAACTTTTTCTTTGGAATAACATTATAGTTGAGGAAAGGAAGAAAACCTATAATTGGAGCTTCAAGAAAAGAGGGGAAACAGAAGATTTCAAGAATTTAGCTTAGTTGTTATTTTTGTTGTTACTGTTGTTGTATTGTAAACTCACAAAAAAGATTGTATAGCATTGAAATATTGTACTGAACTAAGACTAAAAGTTTGTAAGACCTCACAGAAAGTCAATAGGACTTGATAAGCTTTATAGATTTTTTTTTTAATGGTAGTGGTACTATTAAGGTTCTTATAGTAATTTTTTGAAATACTTAAATAACTATGAATCACAATGCATTTAGAACTCAAGTGTTTCTTTGAGTCAGATGTAACATTTTGTTCTTGATGTATAACTTATGCTTTTGGCTTGATTAGACAAAGTGAAACTAAAAGAAATTCCACAGAGATATAAATCCTCATTTTCTTTACTGCAATTCTAAGCATTTTTTTGAACAAGAAAAAATATGCCTTTCATTTCAAATTTTAATTTAAGGTTTTAATAAAATGATTGAGCATTGTTATGAAGATAGTTTCCTTCCCAGTTTCACTTTTTTTTCCCATCAAATAAGCTTTCTACAAATATACAATGCACACCTAAAACTGGTGGCAGACAAGAAATGTGTGAAGGAAAATACTGGTTGCTCAAGTGTTCTTTTAATACACATACATATCTGTGATGGTTCAAAGTTTTTTATAGTCTTACTCTTTTTGTGTAGATCATATTACATAAATAATTACATAAATAATTTTTTTCATGTCTATAATAACAGAAGACATGTAACACTGTTCTTAAAACTAGTGATGAGTTTAAGACACCTAACTTGCAGAACACCTGCTCTTGCAGAATTGAATCTTTGGTGCATTGATTTTTTCTATTAAGTTAAATGCTGCCTTTTCTGTAGTTGTTATTGCATTCCAACACCTTTTTCCCTAACCTCACATTCCTGACTGATAATTAGTTGCATACAGTGTCTTTTTTAATATATTGTTTGGCACTCTACACTGCAAAGTGATAGCATCCATCTACTAAAAGTACTTTGGAATATTTTTTCATTACCAAGGGCCTTGGTCAGATGTGCACTGCATGATTAACTCACCAAGATTAAGACTTCCTCAGGTGAACTTAGAAGTATTAAACATGACCAGGTAATTTGAAGTTCCAGGAGAAGGTAGTCACTTAACTTGCCTTTGGACATGCAAACAGCTGGCCAGTTTTCTGACCCATGCAGTTCCTGCCTATGGAGCTGCTCACCTGTCCTCTTGGTAGAGACTGATATGAGAAAAGGGAAATAAGTATTTGACATACAAGAAGAACCCACCATTTACAGTTAAGATTCTATGATCTGTAATAATTAACCTTATTTTCTGGTCTAGGTTCCTTCTGGTGCCTGTCACACAACAGGAACTGTCAGCTCTAAAACAGGGCAAACTGTCTGGCACCACCTTGTCTCCTGAGTGACTTTGCAGGCCTGCAGGTGATGGGGCTTGGAGCCAGGGACCATCTGCAGCAGGCAACCAGAGTCTGAAATTACAGAGGGGGAGGCTATGAGGTTTACAGGGAGGGGTTTGATAGCTCTTCCAAGGAAAAAAAGGCACCTCTGAAATACTGGTAGTAGGGCAAGTTGTTGTGCTCTTAGAGCCTTCACCATGGGTAGTCTGTGGGGGCCACCAAAAGATGAGAGCTGGACAAGGCACTTGAGGAGGTGTGCAGCAGTTGTGCTGCCTAATGCCACTTAGTGACACTGGGTAGAGGCCCGTGAAGTACACTCCCACCCCATTGCATTAGTCATTGCTGACTGATGATAGGTAGAACACAAAGGCTTAATCCAGTTTCTCAAAATCTGGATTTTTAAATGAAAAATGAAGGACAGTAGTCCAGAAGTATAGAAAAGTCTAAAATTCACAAAACCAAAGAGGATAGTATTTACCTGCTTAAACCTGCTTAAAGTCCTGTTGCTATTCATATGAAGTCATTTGCAGGAAATTAACTAAATGGTCTTCAGTTCTACAAAACTCTTAACCTTGGACATCACCTAACAATAGGATGGGTAGCAAGTGATTATTTCTGGCTCTCAGGTCTCTTATCCCAGAGGACCCATGTTTGTTCTTTTTGGGAAAGAATTTGAACATCAAAAAAAATTCTAATAATGAGAAGTTATTTGGAGAATATCCACTGGCTTGTTTAGCTTTCTTGTTAACAGATCAAAGAAAACTTATTTAATTTTTATATAACATTCATGTATGCATACTTCCTTTCTCAGCAAAAGCAGTAACTTTACCTTGACAGTGGTTTTATTTGTTTTGTGTTATTGTAAAACTATTGTGTTCAAGAGCCTTTTGTTCCATCTGGGCTTTCTAAATGTGCTCTAGTTACACAGTCTATCCTCACACTAACATGAAAATGTTTCTAATCTTGACTTCTAAATTTGACTTGTGCACCAAACTTGTGTTTGAAACCTCACCGGGATGAATGGGATTCTTACGCTGGATTGCAAAAGTTTTCAGCTGTGTTCCAAAGCTCTGTTAAAGTTTTTATAATTAAAGTGAAGAACAAACTCTCCTTTCATTTGTGTGGGTACTTGATCTTAACAGCACTAAAAGTACAGTATACAACTTTGTGCATTTTCACTTGGCTAATTTAAGGAACGGGGTACAGTTTGGTTGACCGTGGTTTTAATTGTCTTACGCTCTTATCCCAGGAGAGGTAACATATTTGAATAAAAAGTTTCCTTCATAATCATGAAAAAAAATCCCAGTAGCTTTTCAGAGTATTTTTCTGAAGATTATAAAATTCTATTTGTGCATGTCTCTTTTCCCTTCCTTACCTTAAAGCCTCAGCACTCCTCCATGTTCTGCATGACTAATTTATGTTTTACTATTTATATTATATTTTCATATACTGATCTGAATCTGCCACAATTAAAAGCAGTGCGCCTATGAGTAATGAAAACAATGGATCCTGTTTATCACTGTACACAGTGTTTTGTAAAACACAGAGAAGTCTCATGGGTTTTATGATAAAACCCTGAATTAATACAAAGTGTAAAAGTAGTAAGTACAAGCTGCAAGTCAACATAGCATAATCAGACTATTTGAATATTATACACCAATCCCTTTTGATCAATATAAGTATTTGCTGGTTTTAAGAAAATCCTAATGAACTGGGATGTGCTTAAAATGCTGCCAAAATTATATTTCTTGCTGTATTGCTGTCCTTCCTGTGCTAACATGTTAGAAATGAACAAGCACTGGGAAATTATGAAAAACACTATTCTCCTTCCAGGCCAAATCCTTCACCAGGACTATTCAACCATGCAGTAAAAACAATTAAATAAGCACACAAAACCACATCCTTCAGGTTATGGATGCTTGCACAAGCTGATCTATATCACTGAATGTTTTGAGGTTCACTTGTCCCTAAGAAAAAACCAAAACACTGTGGGCAGGGAATACATTGTCAGTTTTTTAAGGGAGATGTCTGCCACACATCATCATGTGTTGTAATGCCTGGTTGTCTCTGTGCATATAAGTAACTTCCAGTTCTATTCTACCACCACACATAGGATCATGGAATAATTTGGTAAATTCACACTGGCTGTAATAATACATATGTGACTTTCTTTTTTTTTTAATCCAAAGCAGAAGGATCTGTATGAGTACTATGAAACCCTTCTCTTGAATTAGGGAAACAAAACACTTGCAGTGATTGAAGTCTGACAGACCTGTAGACTCTCAAGTGTGAAGGATTGGAAAGAAGAAAAGAATAAGGAAAGGAATAAAGAACAGAGCCCTTTATTCCTCACAGAGATACAGAAGCTCAAGGGAAAGGTACTTTTTCTGAAAGTCATTTATGATTAACAGTCAAGAAGTTGTGCTTTAACTGTAGTGTGTGGGGACAAAACACCAGGTCTGAAAATGGTGCTCCTGGTAGGCAAATTTTGCTAAACTTGTGGATGTATAGGGCATAAGAGGAAAATGCAATGTGCAGCAGAGGGCCAGGCACTCAGCTGGTGTTCCTGTTAATACAGGCATGTGACTTTTCAGGATCTAGACCATAGAAGTCTGCCAACCCCCATGACTTAATCTAACCCTCTGTGAAGTCAGTGGCAGGCTTTCCATAGGCTTTAGTAGGTGTTGTGGCAGAGCTCAGTGCTGAGCTTGCAGTGCTTTCCAGAACACTGAAATGTGGAAAGGAGGATAATTTGCTCACTGAATCACCGGTTTTGTTGCTAGGAACAGAAGTTCTTAATGGAGGATACAAAAGCAGAGGAAAAAATCAACTTAGCAACAAGATTGCTGTGAAGAACTTAGAAACTCGGTCTAATTTGAACTGAAACTACAATCCTTAACTTGTGCTGGTACCTTCACTGCTGCCGTTGCTCAGGACACCTGTAACTGTCATAAACTTGAGGGAGATTTTGCATGTGCTTAACACTTCTAGGAGCTTAGACCCTGGTGCTTACACACATATGTTGAATTAGCAGAGTCACAAATCTGGAAAAAAAAGAAATGTTGACTCATTTGGTTATTTTGGATTTTAGTCAGGCCAGAAATATGGAAAGAGTGGCTTTCCCCATAGTGTTTCATCACTTCAGCTTTTATTCCCATTCAGCAGCAGGGAATTCAACAGCATATGAAAATGAAAAACAGTCTTGTAGAACTTATCCTGTCATTCAGGCCTAGTTCAGGTCTGTGGTTTTGTGGCTCTAAACCCCCAGGCCTTGCTTCCAGGAGTGGGCTGTTGCTCCTAAGTTGGTGCTATAAATACCATTAACATTTATCCAAGAAATTACATTTATTACTAACTTTGTTCTGCAAAACTGAAGATTTGACCTAAAGGTCTGTGTTAGTTCCTGCCCCTGAAAATCCTGATACTTCATTCTCCTTCTTCTGCCTTTGCCAGTCCAGCATAGGAATATTTGTGTAGGTCTAAACAGCAACGGGTACTAAGAAATCTTAATATTTTTAGGCTGTATTCTTTAGAAATATGTGGATAATCAGAATGGAATATATGTGAGAAGGAAATATTACTCCTGCTTTACTCATGGGAATAAGAACCCAGAGCATCAGTGGTTTCTTCACAGACGCACAAGAAGTTCATGAAACAATTCCAAGATCCCAAACTAATGCTGTAACCACAGGGTCATTCTGGTCTTGAATGAGTGTGTGGGACCATGCAATGTCTTCTGCATACTTGAAGCACCATTATTTCTATTATATAGATTTCTATTTTTCTAATAGAAATCTACA
Organism: Pachyramphus minor; assembly: GCA_013397135.1. Lineage (NCBI taxonomy): Eukaryota > Metazoa > Chordata > Aves > Passeriformes > Tyrannidae > Pachyramphus > Pachyramphus minor. The sequence continues at coordinate 388,045 of VYXB01007292.1, read as the reverse complement.
CACACATGCTATTTCAGAAGAGCTACAGAGATGTGCCCAAGAAAAATACCCAGTGGCATGCTAAAGAACATCAAGCCCAGTTACCAAAAATTGAAAGCCTACCCTCCACAGAGAGTTTAAAGAATATAATATAACTTTCATTACATATCTTGTAATATCAAATGTCTTCAGATGAGCCATGGTTCTAATTTAATCTTATTTAAAAGCAAACTGCAAGGAAAAATTCAATTTACCTCAGTGATGTGCCCCAGGTGGCCTATGGCACATTACCATTTGAAACCTATTTCATTCGCACTCCCCTGAAATTCCAGCAGCTCCTGTTTGACTACAAAATATTAGCATTTGCAGACTGTGCATAGTACTGGAATACTGTGAGAACCTTATGGATGTTTTGGAGAACTTGTCTCCTTTCCCTGAGACTTCCTGGAATCTCCACAGATTAATATAGTTGCTACCTATCATGCAGAAAACATTAAATCTCTTGGCTTCAATACTAGAGGCCTAGAAAACATGACATTAAGGTAGCCAAATGTGCAATATGTGGAACTTCTATCCATCCCTGTAGAAGACTATTCCATTTGCTCTTAGACTCCAGCTAGGTAAAATTAGGATGAAAATAATTAAATCTTTTTTTGGTTTTTGTTGGGTTGGGGTTAGAACAAAAACCTTGATAAGTAATGTGGTTTGTATCTTCCTGATGTTAAACCCTTTTCTGGAGAGAAGTGAAATGAGAAGTCAGCCTGGTTTAAATTAGGTTTTTTTTAAATGATGGACTGAGCTAACCATAATCATGAACTATTTCAGTTGATTAAACTGATTAAACAACGATGTCTTGGGTAACCAATAAGTTTTAGAGGAAAAAATTTCCTAGAGCAAACTACTAACTATGTATTAGTTTCAGTGACCATGGGTTGACTGTCTTTTTTTGCAAGTCTTTTGGTCTGAACTTAGAAATTGGACATCTAATTGGATCTGAAATCTTCCAGGTTTTAGACACCAGACATTCTTTTAATATTGTGCATTAATTTTTTCTGTAGTAAGGAAAAACTTCAGGAAGAGATCTTTTGCATCATCTAAGGTGATCTCCACTGAGCACATCAAAATCTGAAATTAAGCATAGAAAAACTTCATTAAAAACACCCGACTCTTTCTCATTTGATTTTATATGCAGATGTGCAGCATTTCTGTAAACTGTGGAAGTTCTCAGAACTGTAAACCTGTCTATGGCACCCTTGGACAAGGCTAGAATGATGAAAATTTCAGAATAAATACTTTTTTCACTGCTGAAATGGGCAAGAAAAGCTGTTGGCAGANCATGCAAATGTGCAGCATTTCCGTAAACTGTAGAAGTTCTCAGAACTGTAAACCTGTCTATGGCACCCTTGGACAAGGCTAGAATGATGAAAATTTCAGAATAAATACCTTTTTCACTGTGAAATGGGCAAACTGTTGGCAGAAATGGGCTTGCCTTGTTCTACATGGTTAACGGTGTTTAAATTCTGTTGAACATTAGAGCTAATTTGATTGAACTCAAGTGAAGATTTTTGGCACAGACATGACTGAGATGATAAAATATGCCTGGAAAGGTGGTTAGATGTTCTGCTACCAGCTTTATTTAGAGTATGGGTGGAATCTGTGAAGCCTGTGATGATGGTGAGAATACTGTAACAACTCAAGACTGGTTTTAAATTCCAGTGGTCTTTGCTATTAACATATTGATGTAAAAATTACATTTGTAGCTTCAAAGAGGCAACAGAGACATGAAAGCTGTTGTAGGTTTTGGGTAAGAACTAGGAATTTAAATAGAAATAAATAATAGAGATTAAGATTTATTTTGAACATAAATAATGAGAGAGAATTTGGAGGGAAGTACTCTAAGTAAGACACATGTTTCCAGGTTGCCTCCTTTTCTTACTTCAAGATAACTTTAAACTCAGAAACAAAAGCTAGAAGGAGTGAATCTATGAGTTCTTGGCCTTCAGCTTTTATAGGAAAAACCATTACAGAATTCTGGCTCAGTCCAAAACTTTGGTCCAGAATTGCTGGAATTTTTTGGTAACATATTTTCCAGTCATTTAATTAAAAGCCAAATCTGAAGAGGTTTTATTTTAGGATTTTTAGGGTGTTTTTTAACTAAATCTTTATTAATCTGCCTTTATGCACTTCAGGAAGGCATGAACCTTTCATATCTGATCTGGGTTTTTTTCCACATAAAAATCACGTTTAAGTTTGAATCTTATTCAAAGGTGTATAAAAACAAAGAGGTATCCACTGAAACTGAAGTTTCTCCAGGGGTTCATAAATTCCCATTCTGATTCTACAAATAATTTTATTGGTCATACAACTTCTATGTTCTTCGTAGCAGTTCCTTGAAACAAAATAAAAGGAAAATTGTAGAGCATTTTTTTCCTCAATTCATGTCTGACTGATAACCATTTTCAGTTGTGCTTTAGGCTGAAGCATAGGTTTAATTTTCAAATCCTTTAGTCTAAGTAGTATGCCAATCCTTAGAGACAAAAAAAGTATTTTCTAAGTACTGTGTCATTACTCAGTAAAGATGTTTATGTAATTTTATGAGAGAAGAAATATTATCTTATTCTGGCAAATTAGAAGTCACTTCAGTATCTTCTAGCAAATCAATACTGACCAAAGAATGTGGAAAAGGAAACACCCATTGATGTAGCAGGTCATGATTTTATTAAGCTTTTCTCCCCAAGTCAATCACTTCATACATCAAAGGTAAAGTTTAGAATGGGAGGGTTTCATTTAAGTCTGTTTAATTGCAGATCCCTAAAATTCATTTAGTCAAATTGTATTGCAGCAGATATGACATTTTTTCTCCCATATTATAAAGATCTTTACTTTTGGCCTTAATCTCCCTGTTTTTCTGTTCAGTGTTCTGTATGCAGAATCAAACTATATAGTTTGCCTCCCATGTCCCAATTTCCTGAAAGTTGATCCTCTCTCTGACGCTGGCTAAGGCCTTTCTTCAAATTCCACTGAAGTACAGGGAGGTATTTGTGGCCATAACAAAGGACTTTGACCCAGACCACAGGCTGAAACATGTTCACAGCAGGTGGCTACAAGCCACCTTTAAAGCTTTAAAGATAGTTATTGTGTAAGATACATGATCTGAAAGACAATTTAAAAAGGCATGGTTTTTGCTTGCTATGGATAATGATGCAGTTCTTCTTTGTACCTAATCATCCATCAGAAGCCAGCTCTGTGGTGGGAAGGATGCTTTTTTTTTTTACATCTTAAGAGGGTTTAAAGGTGAAGCGAGTACTCATTTGCTTCTACAGTCTTTCTTCAAAGAGAGATTTTGTCTCCCTCCACTTGGGGCAAGCTGGCTGATATTTTGGAAATGTGGATTTTATGGTTTGCGTAATCCACACGTCTTCCTGTGAGCACAGGGTAGAACGATATCTTTTAATTTGTTTGTTTGAAAACCAACCAATACTGAAACAGAGTTAGAGTCCTCAGCTTTGTTTCTATCTTGTGTAATCACATTTTATTAAATTTAGTGAGTAGTCAATGCTGGCTTTGTGCCAGAGGAGCTTTCTCAGTTCATCCCAACTAAGAAAATTATTTTTCTTTACCAGAAGAAAATCTTTAGAAAATAAATGCAAAAATTACTTTTTGAGAGTCATTTCTTTAGGTCATTTATATAGACCAAGGGACCCCAAGTATATTCATGGCAGGGTAACTGTTGGAAGCTGGGTAACTGTTGGAAGCTGGGTAACTTGAAATGTTTGTTCTAGATTATTTTCCTAAGTCTCCTGATTTCCATCTTTTCAATATGTATTTTAGGTTCTCTGGAGCAGAAGCTGTCTTTTCCTATATCTGAGTATGATGCATCTTTCCATAAGTTTCTCTGTGCAGTCTCTTAACATTAGTGTAGATTAGTATAGATAAACTCACAAGTAGATATTACAGAACAGTTGTTTTGTTCCAGCATTTTTATAGCATTTGAGAGCAATTTGAAGTAGCACTTCCGATAGCACAGTAAAAAAGAGAGGTGAGACACTGGCACAGGTTGCCCAGAGAAATTGTGGATGCTCCATCCCAGGAAGTGTTTAAGGCCAGGTCATATGGGGTTTTGAGCAATCTGGTCTAGTGGAAGGTGTCCCTCCCCTTGGCAGGATGGTTAGGACCAGATGTCTGTAGGGTAACTTCCAATCCAAACAATAAGGATTTTGTCTGGGACCAGGTCAACTCTTGCCCTAAATAATGGCTGATGACTGAATTGGGTATAGAGGGTTACCTACCACCACTGGCTGTTTTTTGTAATGACAATAAAGAAAAACATTTCACACAATAAGCATTGCTCCTCTTGTTATGACTTGAAAGCTGCACAACTGCTTTTTATTTCAGGAGGATATGACTGAAAAATCATCTTAAGAATATGGCAATCCTTTGGTATTTTATACATTACTTTTAGTAATATGCATAATAACACAGAAAGCCAGGGCAGGAAGCCATAATGTACCATTTTCAATACGAAACTTAAACCTGTTAATAAAACTTGTTTAGCATAACTACATACAATTTCTTTGACTAGGTTTATTTTGGCTTCTCCGCTGTCACAGATGTTCATTATTACTGAAAGAAAACACTGTAAATTCAGCAGAGTTTAAACAAGGAAAGGGGGAATTTGAATAAAATTCGAAAGTTTTTTGTTGTATGTGACCTGATCATCAGTTCTAGAAAGCGTGTTAGCAACATGCCGTGATCTGGTTTCCTCTGGGGAAAGCAGTGACGTAAATCCTCCTGCCCCTAATAGGAGCTGTTGAGATTATGGAGTGATTTGGCTGGTGGTCAAATGAAAGGGAACACAACAATGACAAAAAAACTTTCAAAGGTTGTTTTCAGGTTTGAAGGAGATAAGATGGGCTTTGTGGCTCTTTTATCACTTTCTCATGCCAGGGTACCTCAGATGTGGCTAGAGGAATTTGGCCCTTGTAAATGCAGTCACTGAATTCACACGGGAATTCTAGCTGACCTTGTCAACTCTGAGAGCAGTGCCTTAGACAGTACAGAGACCCTTCCTGGGTTTTAAGAGCTCTATTAATAGATCTGTGGCATCTAGCTGAACTCTAGTAGTGGAGGTGTGAGCTTTTTCACTAATCTAAAGTTTTGCTTGCATGTGTTAAAATTGTACAATGAAGCCTTGAATCTCACAAGAAAAGGCAGGCATGATTCCAGGGTCTCTAACAGGATTTGGCTTTGCTTCTACTTCAGCAAGTTTTTCATGGATTCCACAGCATTTTTGTCCTCAGAGATTTTTTGCAGACGTTCTATAAATCAGTTGTATGTATACCCACAGCTTTGCATGTATGTGTTTACATGGGTGCCTCACCAGTACTAGTCTGCTTTCAATCTTTCATGCATCATGAAGGCATTTTCTTGCTAACTGGAATTTGTAGTCTCAACGGAGATGTTGCTCTGCAGAAATGAGAGGGACTTCATTTTTCATTCATTTCAGTAGCTGTGTTGCTGAGTGATATCTCTTGAAATAAGCTTCTAGTTAAGAAATTCAGAGAAGAAAAATCCTTTCCCAGACAGGTTTAAATAAATGCGTCAGACACAGAATCCCTCTAACACTGTAGTAAAAACACTCATTAGCTGTTGCAGTTCAATTCTCATCTAATTTACCCATAGGTCACAGTCTAATGTCGTCTTAGCTTACTAACAGAGCAGAGGAAAAATGCTTGTCTTCAAGGGTTTTGAGAAAAGGAAAGAAAAATAAAATCATGGTGGGAAGGAAAGACAACTATTTCACAAAAAAACATGGAAATGTAATTCTATTAGTAATTGTGCTTTGTTTGAAAACATGCTTTCTTTTTGTTGCAAGGAAAACATAATGAAGTGTGAAATCATAGCAAAGGTTGCAAAAAAGATTCAGCCATAATAAGCCATGTATGTAGTAACAAATTTTTTCTTGAAAAAACAGGGATGTTTGAAATAATGGCTAGGTAAAATTTCCTGATATGAAGGAAAATTATTCTATAACTTCATTCTTTTTTCCTTTCATTCTTTCACCTATTAATTTTTATGTTCTGCAAATATCATTGTTAAGATTTCATTTAATTAATCACAAAATAGTTATGAATATTTTCATTGTGGTATGGTGTTAGAAGTAAAAATTCTTTGAACTTGCAAAGTTCATGTCCAATAGACCTTAGAAATTCTTTGGACATGTCAGTAAAGAGAAAGACAAGCCAAAATATGTGAGGGCAGTGGTTATGCAGCAACCTGTAGGATGAAAGAAGGAGCAGAATAACTCTGCTTCTTGACAGAAGAGAATTGATATAATCCATACATCATAAAACCAAGAATATTTATCTTTAAGAGTAATTCTAAAAGCACAGACTCACACTATGCTGGAAGAGTTTCAGAAATATCTTTCCTAGGGGCTTTCTAGACAACTTGCATGAATTTTTTGGCTTTGTTGTTTCATTAAAAAAAACCCAAAAAATAAGCAGGTGGAGTAAATTTAAGCTACTAAATCAAAGCAAATGTCCCAGCAGGTGGTCGACTTTTGAAAGCATGAGATCTGGAAGAAGGAAAAAATGTTCCATTTTCTATTTAAAAGGTACCTTTGATTAAGCATCTAGAAGAGAAATGTGGAAAGCCAAAGGGGTTTTCTTTAATGAAATGAAGATCTCTCATGTTAATATCACCTCTGAAATGTGTTTTACTCCTGGACTCAATCAGTGAGTAACCTTTTCCAGAAGTCCTGATTGCACTAGTCTTTTGTAAAGGTGCAAAAAAACCACCAACAAACAACCCAAAATTATTTCTGTAAGATATTATAGATCAACATAATAAGGGCAAAGAAATTCGCCAATCACACAGGATCACAGAATGGGTCAGGTTGGATGGGAAAGCAATGGGTCATCTGGCCCAACCTACCTGCTCAGGCAGGGTCATCCCAGAGCACTTTGCCCACGATTGTGTCCAGACAGTTCTGGAATAGCTCCAGTGAGGGGGACTCCACACCCTCTCTGGGCAGTCTGTTCCAATGTTAGGTTACTGCACAGGAAAGAAATTCTTCCTCATGTTCAGGTGGAGCTTCCTGAGCATCAGTTCCTGCCCGTTGCCTCTTGTCCCATTGCTCGGCACCACTGAGCAGAGCCTGGTCCATGCCCTGACACCTCCCTGCAGACACTGACAGACATTGATGAGGTCTCCTCTCAGTTATCTCTTCTTGAGGCTGAACAGGCCCAGCTTCTTCAGTATTTCCTGATACGAGATACGATTCAGTCCTTTAACCATCTTCATTGCCCTCCTCTGGACCCACTCCAGGAGCTCCATGTCTCTCTTGTGCTTAGGAGGCAAGAACTGGACACATTCCAGATGCAGCTTGACTACAGCTTAGTACTTCCCTTGACCTGCTGTCAATGCTCTTAATGCACCCCAGGATCCCATTGGACTTCTTGGCCCCCAGGACCCATTGCTGGCTCACAGACAGGATCCCCAGGTCCTTCTCCACAGAGCTGTTTTCCAGCAGGTTGGCCTCCAGCCTGTGCTGGTACCTGGGACTATTCTTCCCCAGCTGCAGGACCCTGTACTTTTCTCTGTTGAACTCCAGACTATTCTTCTCTGCCCATGTCTCCAACTTGTCAAAGTCCTTGCGAAGAGCTGCCCAGCACTCTGGGGTATTGCCATTGCATCATTGTGCACATAAATAATTATAAGGTGTTTAGTCAAACCATAAGCCGTCATAATTCAGATATATTCATGGTCTTCATCTTTGTTACCCAGAAAGTCAAGGGTCTGATATGACTCTATCAAATGAGTTATTGTTTTCATGTTCATATTCATATTTCATATTTTGATTTAATATTGTTTTAAAGTGAAAGGCCATGTAAATGAAAAACTCCCTCTTTTTGTTTTGTTTGTTTTCACGTAAAAGACACCGCGCTTTTTTAACTAGTTGATGCTACAGATATTTTGCCATGTTAAAGCAAACTACATGTCTTGACAAACAGCCCTTTCCACTGGCAGCCTCCATGTAGAAAAACAGACAAACAAACTCCAATCTTCTCAAACACCTGAGTAAACCAGCAGAGAAAATTCTGAAAACACTTAATGAAAAATACGTGTTCTTTTGGTTGGTTTTTTTTAAACTAAATCAAAATACAGTGAAAAAATATTTGCTGTGCTTGGTTTTTCTTCCATATATTCCTCCTCTTTTTTGCCAGGAGGTCATCCCAAGCTGGATGACAATGATGAAAGGCTGTAATGTGTACTTGATCAATGCATTGCCACGTGTACACACAGTGCTGTCCCCAAGGAAAGAACGAGACAATAAATTATACAAGACACGTATTATTACATTATTGTGAGATTAATAAAGTCATATAGAATAGCTGTCTCGCTGAGTTGGTAAAATTGGTTAATTACAGAGAAATGTAAATATTCCAGGCACTGTCTGAGATGTAAATTACATAAAATCTGCAAAGATGATAGAAAATCTATAAACCTTGGCATACAAACACAGTTTCACCAAGAGTAAGAACAGTAAATGTTTTTGTGCCTTGAAACTGGGGTGTGTGTGTGTGTATGTGCATGATTTATAACACCTGTTAAGATGGTATGGTTCCTTCTCTTTTGTTGTCAGGTACATCTGAGGAGGTTCATCTCACCTCCCTTTATGTTTTGACAGGGTGATGTAGCAAAAGGCATTACCTTTAGTGTCACGCTTTGTGGTGTCTAAGTCCTTGAGGCTGCACAGCTACAGCTACTCTGTTGTTACTCACTAATGCTTCCACTGTAGTCAAAAGACCAGACTGAGAGGGAATTATGTGCAAATGACAGGTCATCCCATTGGAAGATAAATAACTGCTGTGGGAGATGAGTCACCTTTGGAGATGTTGCTCCCTTTCTCCTACAGTAAAGAAGCCTGGATGTCTGCCTAACATCTGGAGTGCAAGACTAGGTGTGACGGACCTCTCCAGAGGGGGACTCACAGAGAGGGCCAAGCAAGAGTCAGTTCAAATCAATGGGAGCATCCAGAACAAGCAGCAAATTCCAGCAAACCTGGAATTCCATGTTGTCTGCCACAGCTCTCTGAGCAATCTCCATAATAACAATAGCCACTGACCTGCAACACATAGAAGACCTACCAGGTCCCCCCTGGCTTTTCTATCAACTAAAGTACAAAATGCTTTGCTGAAGAAAAGCCTTGAGAATATTGAACTGTCTCAATTATAACTTGTCTTTCTCTTTTCTCCACTGAGGTCTAATAATTTTGAAAACTTCTGAAGACTTAAGACATTTTGAGAACTGCTTTCTTAGTTTCTCTTAAAAATAAAAAGGTTTAGAAAATTTGCAACAACTTATTGTGTGACTTCTGGACACAATTACATGATACAATTCATCTGAAGTTGGGAAAGGGCTATTTATATTTATTCCATTTCCTTTTCTAGGTTGATTCTGGATCTTTCTATGTTTTGTTTTGCTGTTTTTTAATGCAGGTATTTATTTACCTCACTGAAAAAATCATACAATAGTACTAATTGCCGTGCAGAAAAAATTGCACTTTCGCTGTAAATGTTTATATTTCTCCACTGAAAGCTGCATTGATGTATATTTGGTGTGTGAAACAGTTATGCAATGGCACATATTTCTTCTTGCTTTATATGCTATTCCAGAGGAGCTCTATGCGTCAAAGAACATACAGAGATTCTAATATGATATGTTCATCATTAAGATTAAATCCCCGAGGTGAAAAAACTGGTTTTTTGTGTGTCAAGATATGGTCACTGGTAGTAATTTATTCATTCATTTGCAGAAAGCATCCAGTTAGAACTGGAAAAAAAATCTGTTAGGACAAAAAAATTTATGGAAGACAAATATGAAAAGCAAGACGTTATATTATCCACTCATTTTCCTGGCTGTTGTTTAAATATATTTGAGACTGCACATCAGTGGTGTGTCCTTACTTTTTTGTTTTTATGGTAGTGGTAGAGATGAAATCTTTGATAGACTTGTGGATTTCTAGAATTCTGCAGGAAATTCAATATGCCTTATTACTCATGGATGAAAAAGACTTGACAGCTTAAGGAAGCATAAAACACATTAAAATTCTGGTTGACTGGAACAGTCTGAAGTAGTTAATGCTGTATTGCACAGCATGTTATTCTGTTCATCTTTGTTTAGCTTTCTTCAGCTGTTAACAACAGCTGTTAACAATAATAAATTAACCTCATTGATTGGAATAAAGAGTTATTATTCTCTGCTATTTGTTCTGTTCTTTTTTGGTGTTAATATAATGCAAATTCTTACAGTCTTTTTAGTGTTATTTGCATTGAAGTAGGAATAGGTGATATCTCTATTCAGGAAACTTCCCAGTCTGACCACTCACAAGTGGCAGTCACACTCCTACACCAGATACATTCCTCAACATCTAGACCACTAGTATGAAGAAACCCCCCAACATACTGGAGATGATTGTAAGGTCATACTGATTACATAATTGAAATAGGAATTTGTATACAACAGCAAAAAAAGTAAAATTGGAGGGTGGCAGTGTAAGAGGCTGGTTCTTGTTCTACTGTCAGTCCTGAAGCGAATGGGATATAGGGCCTGGCAGCTCCTCAATCACGTTTCTTTCAATTGTGTGTGCCTTTTCACAGTCTGCATTTTCACTGTCTGCACATTGCAGTCACACACCAGAAAGTCCAAACAAAGCAAATTCCTTCCTTTTTTCCATTTTCACTATCTCCTTTGAAAACTTAGGGTGTTCCTCGTTCCCCTTTTACTATCCCATCCTACTTTTTTCTCTCCTCTATTTTTTCCTCCTTAGGTTTTCTCCTTCCCTCATGCCAGGCCTCATTACCTCAGAGAAACACAGAATGGTGGAATGAGTAAGGTTGAATGGGACCACATTGGGTCATCTGGTCCAATCTCCCTGCTCCAGCCTGGTTATTCTAGAGCACATCGCACAAAATTGTGTCCAGATGGCTCTGGAATATCTCCAGTAGGGGAGACTCCACACCCTCTCTGGTCAATCTGTTCCAGTTCCTCATGCTCAGGTGGAACTTCCTGAGCATCAGTTTCGGCCTGTTGCCTCTTATCCTATTACTTGGAATCACCAAACAGAGCCTGGTCCATTCTCCGACCCCTCCCTTCCAATACCTATAGACTGTTTCTCCTCTCAGTCATCTCTTCTCCAGGCTGAACAGATGGAGCTCCCTCAACTTTTCCTCATAAGAGAGATGCTCCAGTCCCTTAATCACCTTTGTGGCCTCTGCTGGACCCGTCCCAGGAGCTCCATGTCTCTCCTGTGCTGAGTAGCCTAGAACTGGACCCAGCACTGCAGATACAGCGTCACTAGGTCTCCTCCTGCTAGATGTTCTCCAGGCCTTATACATCACACATGAGGAGTGCTCCTTTATTCCTTCCTACCATTGCCACCTCTCTGGCGTCTACTACAATTAGTGCTACTGAGAAAAATTTTGGCTTGTTAATATTTATCCAGAGAGGAGGTAATTCATATCTCCTGGGTTTCTTGAGCAACGAACTTGAGAAATGAATGGTAAACTAATAATATGAGTGTGGATATTGGGATGAACTCTTTGTAAGGAACGGGTATGTAAGAAATTGAATGTGCTGGAATGTGTCCAGAGAAGGGCAGTGGAGATTGTGGAGGGTCTTATGCACAATTCTGACGAGGAGCAGCTGAGGGAGCTGGAAGGGCTCAGCTTGGAGAAAAGGAGGCTCGAGGGGACCTCATCGCTATCTACAATTGCCTGAAAGGAGGCTGTAGCTGGGTGAGGGCAGTATCTTCTCCCAGGCAACAAGTGATAAGACGAGGAAATGCCTCAAGTTGCACCAGGGAGGTTTAGACTGGATATTAGGAAAGATTTCTTCACCAAAATGGTAGCCAGGAAAGTGGTGGAGGTACCATGAATCACAATGTATTATTTTTTTCTCATTTCTTAAATGGCACTCTAGCCAGGGCATATTTGAGACATACTTCATGAAAACAACGAGAAAAGAAATTGTACTTTTGTAAAAATACACACTGTTTTGTATTGTCCATATTTCACCTTTTTTGGGTACTGTTGTGATGGTTTTAAACTGTATGCTCAGAGGTCTCCCACATATAGGCATATAGGAAGCATATAATCCTGTATGTGTGTAATATATGGTTCTTACAGTGTTACCCACTGATATTCTTTCAAGCCATTTCCCAAAGGAATCATGTTCTATGTGAGTGATTAAATGTTGCTAGGAATAATTTTTTTAAACCAGGGGCAGCCTGTGACTTCTGTGTGGCTTGCAAGCAGCTGAGGCATGGTTCTCCTAGGACTGCATGTCTAGTACACCCATGCACAGCTGTACTGGTGCACAAGGAGTATCCATTTATTGTAGATCCTCCCCACATTTGGAGGACCCTTCTGGACTCCTGGCTTGTAGGTGTTTCAGTTTTTTAAATCTTGTGTTACGAGAAAAATCACAACTCAGTCAGTAAATGTTCCACCAGTAATTCTGAGAAATAGGAGTTACTGAAAACTGTGTGACAAAGAACAGGTCACAGTGCTCAGCAATGTTAGGCAACAAACAGCTGTTAGTCCGAGGAGGTATGCAAATCATTATTTGGCATATAATAGTCTATACCAAGTTATAATTAAATGAAACCCTAAGAATCAACCAACAAATCAAAACCCCCAACCAGTTTTAGAGTGTGGGAACTACTTTTAAAATTAAATTTATCTCTGCTGTTGTTTGAATTAATAGCATTGGCTTCTCTGCCTTTTTGGAAGCAGTTCCTGTTTGAAAGCAATCTTTTTCTTGTCAGAGAGAAATTTTTGAGAAAATACTGTGATAACTGGAAATTCAACTGTTTTCATTTTGTACATTTCTACAGATTTTTTTTTCTGGTGCTGGATATACTTGGCTGTGATAGGGACTGTAGAGTGAATGACAACTTTGTTTCCATAATGCTGGAAAAAGTAAGATGTTCAAAGTTCATTAAAACTTTTTCCTATCTTTGGAGTTTCACTGGTGTGCAGTATAAAAGGATTTTCTTTTTAGGCTTTTGAGAACCCTTTTTCTTTCTCTTTTGTCCTATATTGCTGAATATGTCCTGTTATATTGCAACCAGGTGTCTTTTGGGTGAAAGCTCTCCTGTCAGAATAGTCTGGATTAGGCTGAGAAAGCTTCAAGAAATTATCCAAGAGGACTTGCTCTTCTTTCTGCCTGTCATGGCTCAGATGTAGAGGAGTTAAAGCTTTCTTCTTGCTGCTGTGACAAACACACTTTATACTTGTCTGCTTTACATTTAAACAAGCCAACAAAGCTTGGACATCAGGAGTTATCATAGAGATGGGCTATCACCAAGTCATTTTGAAAATCTGGACTATGTGTGTCTCTGATTTCTCACTCCCCCTGAATCCATGGGGGTGACTGAAAACATTGATCCCACAGTGCCAGCAGCATCTTCTCTGTCTCAGGCAGAATCCCTCTGCTTTCCACAACGCATTCAAGCATGGACACTGTATCCCAGCCAGCCATTATTTCCTCAAGTTTGCCAGATCATTGCAAGGCTTACTGATAAGAGGAAAGTAAGGTAGAAAAAGGGTGGTTAATTTTTGACTGAGAGCAGCTAAATTCACAACTGGCAGTTGCCATCTTATCTCATTTTTAAAAGGAAGGGCACAGAGAGTCTGAGTGATACTTAAACATCCTTGAAACACTATCTAACATTGTCCCCTTGCTATATGTTTGCAGGGAGGTGGCAGCAGTAGTGCTTATTCAGTGAGCACAGTAAGTGTTTCACCAAAACCGGGGAACCTCCATCCTGGTTTTTGAATGTCTCCTTGAAGATGTGCTGTTCCTGCAAGGAACAGGAGGACATATGTGGGAGGGAAAGTGCAGCTCCCAGGTGTTTGTGAATTGAAGAAAGCAGTGATACTGCTGGCAGCCAAAGGGCAGGCAGAGATTTGGAAACAGGGTTGCGGTAGTTTGTTCCGCTCATTATGCCCAGTTCTTTCCAGTCACTTGGTTATCCATTAGCTTAGGAAGTACAAGAATCACCTGGAGGTATCCCAGCTTTTTTAGTGCATATTTAGAATATGCATCTCCCTGTTGCACTTGTGACTCTCATTCCAATTATCATCCTTCTCATTAAAGAAGAGATTATTTGCTAGCCACTTTGACAACTCCAGGATTTATAGCAGCCAAAGAGAGTGTTTTAGGCAGGAAGAGTAGCTTCACTGAATAAACTCCCAGAACTCTCCAAGAAGTGTGTTAGAGGTAATGATGTGCAATAAACTGTAGTAGTGGTAAAAATCTCATGCAGATGTTATTGCATAGAAGCAAAATGCGTAATATAAAAATATGTAAAAACCCCTAAATAGCTACTGGAACTTCACAGGTCTTAAATATGTTGCTGCAGACACCAGTATTGTCCAGTGGCACCTCGTACATCACACTAATTGCATTGCTTGCCAAATAAAGAAAACCTTGCAGAGAGCTCTTTTCCCATACCTTGAATTCCTTTTTCTCAAAATTTATTTAATTTTAATGGAAGAAGAAAAACTCTCAAGCTCCCTGAGGTAACAATCGATGAACTTTACTTCAGAAAGCACCTATATATATTCCCAAGTCTTCCTTTATTTTTTGAGCAAAGGAGGCTTAAGCATATGTTGAAGCAGCTGTTTTGTACTGATGGGCTTATGAACTGATTGTTAACATTACAGGCTAATATTAAAGATATGCTGAAGGGCCATTGCAGTCTGAGGCCCAGCCAGTTGAAGATATGAAGGGAAAGAGGATGCACAGGAAGACCTGCTTCTGTTGGAAATAACTTTACTAAGGAGGGGAGAGTGTGTGGGAAGAAGCTGGTACTTTTAGATAGCCTTACAATTCAATTGTGCTTACAATTCAGAGCTGCTATAAATTATGTGTGCTGTCTTGTTCTATTAAACATGGAGAATCTGCGATCCTCTTTGTTCAGCCTCTGTGCTGCACACAGCTCACCCTTTAGTCACCCGCCCATATATTTTGAGAATAAAAATCTCTCCAGCTGGAACACGTAGCATTGGCCATGTTTTCTCATCCAACAAAAGAACACAGAGTTCAAATGAATACATAGTGTTTTGTTAAATTTCTGGCAACTTTACATGTACAGACTTGAACAAATGACAAATTGTGTAAGTCAGCATAACAAACTGTGTGTTTCTTGTGATGTGCTGTACTTCTGAAAGTGTCTAACAGTGTACCCATGGAGCATGTGTGTGTACTGTTCCCAGGGAAACTGAGCCATAAGTGCCGTAGGATGAAAGGGGACATGAACTGCTGTTAATGTTTGAGCTGTACCTGCCTGTGTGCAAAACCTGGAAGGGTGGTGGTACAGGGCAGTGGGAGCAGTGCTGAGCCCCACCAGCTTGCTCTGCTGCATGTAGCCGGCAGCACAGCTCTGCTCCTGCAGCCCCTGTCACCTCTGTCCTGCAACTGCAGGGCACAGAGGTTCAAAATGCTGTCAGGAAACTCTAGCAGGCTGCAAGAGACCCCACTGCTGTCAAGGGCTGTGCTGGGCTCCTTGCAGCCTCCCCCCCTCCAGAGAACAAAGTGATTTAACTCTTTAGATATTCCTTAAGACATATGTATACATTTAACAGAGATATTTGCAGTACATTTAATGCAGTTTTATAAAACTTGCTTTTAATTTTTGTCAAGTCTCCTTTTATGAGTCTTAGGAAGAGAAAAAAAAACCAAAACACTTTGTGTTTGGGGTTTTTCCTTTCTCTTTGCTGGTTGATATTCTGCTTCCTCCGGTGTTTGTTTTAGATGACAGTGAGAATACCAGCGCTTCAGTTTAGGAATATACTTTGACAACAAAATAATGATGACTAGCAAAGAAATGCAGTCAACATCTCATAAACAAACATTTCTTTGTAGTAATTTTTTTCTGTGATTTTGTAATGACAAAGTTGGGGGTTAGACAAAGTGTTAAAAAGGGAAGTATGATCCTTATGTCAATTTAACAGTAAAAGCCTAATCAGTGATCCTAAATTCCCTTAATTTAAATGTATTATATGATTATTTCTTGCAACACTCAACAGTTAAATTTTGTATTTAAACAAATATCTTCTTTCACTAGCACATAATTTACCAGTCATGTATTTTATGATGATGTGAGCATACATCTTACCAGCACATGTTCTGGCCAACAATAGCATCATTTTTTCATAAGTAGGAGGAAAAATATTTTAAAAATAGCTTTAGATAAACCCAACAAGCAGTAAAAGTCTGATTGCTAATGCAGAAAAAAAGGCTTTTTCTAAGTATGTCTTTTGTGAATACTGACCCATAAATTGCCACTAATTTGTCTCCAGTACTGCATGGTGATTTTAGAAGTAAAGAACTAAAAAAAAGGTTATATAACCAAATTATGTAATCTAATAAATAGAAAATAAAGGTGTGTTAATGTGTTAATGCTGCTTACACTCAGAGACTGAAGCTAAATCAAAATTGTAGTACATCATCCTCCTGTTTGAACAACAAAAAATATTCTTCTCTCATATTTTTTTAATTATTATCCTAACAAAGTTGATTTCTGGACTTTACTTTCAGGTCTGCATTTAACCTTGAGAAATATGCAGTGTGCATACCCACATGTGTTAGCTCAATTAGTGCAGCTTCTCTCTTTGGGTATTGGTAGATGGCTGAGGTCATTATCATCTGTTGAGTTGGTTCAGTTCAACGACATAGAAAGTCCATCCTTGCAATCAGAATGGCGAAAAAAATTCTATTCTACTTTAACAGTTGTGAAAATAGCTTCTTTAAAATAAAATTAATAAAATCATACAGTCACAGAATTATTTGGGTTGGAAGGGACCTTAAAGAACATCTGGTTCCAAACTTCCTGCCATGGGCAGGGATACTTTCCACTGGACCAAGTTGCTTCAAGCCCTATTGCACCCAACCTTGAACACTCTGGGGATGGAACATCCACAGCTTCTCTGGGCAACCTATTTTCTGACACAGTTCAACATGACCACAGCTATACATCTTGGTTTCCTTGTGGGTTAATTTCCATTTTTTAAAAGAGGGGCAATCTACCACTTTTTCCTGTCACTGTACTAGGCTGAATATTCCTGTGTAATAGCCAGCAAAACTGTAAAGTCTGATTTGAGACCTCCAACTTTTCTAAATACAGAGATAATAATTTAAATTGCTGATAATAAAATTGCTGTAGGAGACCTGATGTTGACTATGACTTTTTTGTGGTTAATACTGTCACTTATTTTTGTCTTTAAGCACTCTATTTGTCAGTGCTCTAAAGCAATACTTCTTTTTTTTACTGCAACATAATACTGAGATGCTGAGAGTTTTGGGTTTCAATCCCATGAAGACTCCTTGGACGCTACAAAGCGCATGTTGAACCTTATTCTCTGACTTCCTGCCAAAATGGAATCATCTGATGTTTTTCAGTGTACTGGTGACAGTTTAGAATGAAAAGGAGAATTTGATAGTCCAAGAACAAATTCACTGCAAGGAGTTCACCTGCTGTCCAAAGAAGCCATAAATGTGTCTTATATCTAGGACTTTTTTCAGCATCCTCTGAAAGGTTGGACTGTTATTTGCCATGCATAACACCTTAATCAACAAAACCCAAACCACTGCATGCAATGTTTTCCTTTTACTGGCGACTTGTGAGGGTGGTCTACTGGAAAAGAAGGTCATGCATTCCTGCTGAAGTGAACAAGGTAAATGTGATGCTTATGTGTGGAGTGTGGTAGGAATTTCACAACAGCGCTGTAAGAATGCTGAATTGGCAGACTGCTCTGTCAACTTGACCCTCTGGTAAAAACACATTCCAAATTCAGGACAAAACAAAATTTCTTTCAGCACAAAACAAAATTAAATTTTAAAAGAAATGTGATTCAGTAGGTTTTCCGTTAACTCTCTTTCATGTGCTTTTTCATTTCCTCCTAATTTCTTTCCAGTCACTGTCACCAGAAGTTTATGAAAAGCATTATGTTTTCAACTCTGAGTGATTAAATCTGGAATTTAAGTCTCAACTAGAAAGCTGAGTGGTTTAAGCGCTTTGTAAAGTCCATAAGTCAAATGGAAAAGTGCAACTATTTCTACACTGAAAGTAAGAAAATTTCTTTTGATTTGCTTCCAAAGTAGATCATGTGAAAGATCTATGTTGGTTTCAGGGACTTTATATCTTTAAGTCATTAAAAAAAGCATCAACACAAGGGATAAACTCTGATCACGTATGCCTACCTCCCATGTCCTTTCACCAAAGTTCAGACTTTTCCAGAGCTTCTATCAGACTAAGAAAAGTTGTAATGCTTTGGCAGAGTGTACTATTGATATGGACACTCCCAAATAAGTGTTTTTTTTCCAAACTTTTTTTGTGCTATATGACACAGTTGCATGGGCAGTAAGTCATGCACCTTGCTGTGCAAATATCTTACAGTTGTGTGCTATTGTTACATATAAAAAAATGGTGACACTCAGTAAGGAATTTATCATCATAGGTAAATGCACTGATTTATCTGTACACGGCATCCGAGAAAATACACTTAAAATACTTTGAACTGATGAAGAAAAACATCTGGAACCCCTCATACCTGCATTAAATTATATGCTGTTTCCACCTTATTTTCCTAATGTGGGAGCCCATGACAGATTAAGTTGTGGAGAGTGATTTTTCCTTGGCTGAAAAAGAGAAAAAGGAAAAAAAAAAAAGCCTGTACACTATCAGCAATTATTTAAATTGAAATTATAACCTGTATGGTACTCCCAATTTCAGTAACATTAGGCAGAGGTCAGGCAGCTGCAAGCCAATGAGATGCAGTAGTTAATGAGTTAGAACTTGTTAGGTAGGCCATAGAAATTAACTACTCTATGCTTGTTCTTTGCCTGTTCCATGTGGAATAAGATGCTATACTTGATTTGCATGTGAAGCAAACAAGAGCTGTGCACCTGGTTATTTAATAGGTTTTGGTCTTTTTAAACCAAGGTACTAGTTCTATAATGAGAGGGGATGCTCAAAAAGGGCTTGAATTTCATATCACTCTTGGTCCTGCTGCCTGGGTGTGTGCTAACATCAGCTACAAAACCAAACTGTCCAAAGGAATGCCTTGCATTTGTTTAAAATTTGGCCTTGTGTTCAGAGCTGTTTATATTGAAATAAAACATAGAAGATGACACGATTCCTATCTCAAAGAGCTCCATAAAATCAAAAGCAGAACTGTAAAATAAAACCAGTGGTTGTTTCTGGCTCTGGCTATTAACTAGAGCAGGTCTAGTAGTTATATAACATGGTTCTATATATAGTGTAACACAACAGTTTAGACTACTCTTTGTCAGTAGCGTCAGGTAGGACTAGAAAAACTCTTTTTGATCCAAATATTCAACGATTTATGTGTATATATATACAGAGTATATTTTTGCTGTATGTTTGTGCTTGTGTATAAGTGCATATATATACTTATACAGAGAGATTTATCAAATTGGGACATACACACACAGAGCACTGTGCCATTCAGGAACTCAGATATTAAGAAGATAGTAAATTGTCATTGCAGTTAGTGCTTTAGCATCTTCTCACTTCACCCTTACAGTTGGTAGGACATATGTTCACCGAGTTTCCCTGGGCCACTAATAGTAATCTGGCAGTATTGTCACCACACAGCTGGGATTCCATTAAATCTTTTGCACTCTTCAGAAGGAATCATATACAAGGCTTTTCATCTGCTCTTTGAATTTATGGGTAATGAAGGAGGAGTGGAGCTTTTTGCACTTGCCCAGATTACCTTTTGGAAACTAGTCGGCTTGTAAAAAGTTATCATGTTGGGTTAGTGACAGAAGCATGTGAAACATGAAAGCTCCCTGCATTTTGCATTTAGAAATGTATAAGTGAATCTAGGAAAATATGGAGATGCCCCCAAGTCTTCATCATTAATCTGACTCTACAACCAGTGGTTGTAGTGGTATTGTGATATTAGGGAGTTGCAATTTAGGTGCATCATGTCAGTGTTTTTACACTGGGTTTAGGCACTCCCTTTGAACCTTTTCTTCTCTGGTGCACTCTATTTTGGGTTGCTGATTGTGCATAATTTTGAAAGGAAAAGTGGCAGAATAGAAGAGAGACATCTTAGTTCGTCTTAATCATCTCCCATGATTGTGTTCACAACCTTACCCCAGAACATGCCTTTCTGCTACAAATCTATGGAGAGTGAGTAATTTCTTTCAATCAATTTGTTCTGTTTCTGTTCTTATTAGATCAAAAACCTTAAGATCAAATCAAGGAAGTGCTCCCCCCCAGTTTTTTTTTTCTTTCCAGAATAGTGACATCTCTTACCTGAAATTGGACCTATCTGTATCTTTTTTTTTTAACTTAATGCAAACCTAAAGATGTGAAGACAATCAGGAGAACTGAAAGAATAAATTCTTTTGGCCCCGAGCTCAAGACATCTGCCATAACTGGCTGAGATGCTTGCAAACATTAGAACTCCAATGAATGTCCTGAAACAACAGTTGCAGTTGTGAGGAATTTAGAAGATTCACAGTTTATTTCCATTCTAAAATGGAAAGAAAATAACACCTGTCATATTTCAGTATTAAAGAGGGAAAGGAAGGCTACTGTCAGGGGAGAGAAAGAAGCTTCTTTGAAGGCAGAAATGATACAGGCATGTATCTTACGAGACTATGAAAAGTCTGGTTTTGTCCATTGACAACAAAGTGAGCTTAGAGAGAAGATATTTTCTAAACCCTTTAGGCACTTTAAAATTCTCTCTCCTTGTAAGGCGATTGTTATGTAATTTTGATGAAATGTCTATTTTGCTGGGAAAGCCTGAGAATAGTTCAAAAAGTTCTAGCTCCTTATTCCTAGAATATATCTTCTGATCTTTTATACTGCTGACTTTTCTTCACATAATTGTTCTTTTTGTTGTAAGTAAAAGGAGAATGGACGTGTATGATGACTGTTTTATAAATAAAAGTCAAGCAAACTCAGCCTAATGTATGCTGTTTATAGTGACTTACACAGTTTGTGGTTGAAAATGTAACCAGAATTCTTGTTTTGTACTGTTTTGATTTTGTGGGAGACTTTTTGAAACAACACCACTGTCCTGTATGGAGACCTCCAGCAGAATATACAGAGCTCAAGGAAAAAAAAATCAGTATAAGTTTGAAGTCTTTCAGTCAATGTCTGGATAATCAAAAAAAGTGAATCAACTTCAAAAACTACTAAGCACATGGAAACTGAGACTTCCAGGCAAATAAAGTTATTTACCTGGAAGCATAAATGCAGATTCCAAAGTAACCTGAAGTTTCCTGATGTTCAAATGTTGCCTTGGGAATATTTAGAATAAGATAAAGAAAGATGAACCAAAGGAAATGTTTGTTTTCATAAATACTAAATTTGGATTTCTTTCTTTTAGACACTCTTACATTATTTCATTGCTACTTCTTTGTGTGTTCTTTCTAGGGAGCAACATCCTGTAAACCATAAAAGAAATTCAAGAAGTTAATTCAATCCAAAAGTTAGGTTAAATTTAACTCTTACAAATACCACATATACAGATGCTGCTGGACTCATATGAGGACACATAGAACATCTGTGGATGTTATTTCAAATTTTCCATGCCAATTTACTTGCATATTCTAATGAGTTTATTATGAGCTGAAGAATAATTTATATAAGAGCATGTACACTGATAAGCAGTTAATGCAAAGTGGGAAAGAAATATAAACCAGCCTTTACATAACTGATGGGAAAAGAACTTGTTTATACTTCTTGTCAGTACATCCCCAACATGTCCCTACATGGTTGCCTGTGTGTTGTTTAGACAAAAAAAAAATTGTCCGTGTGCTTATAAAACCTCAGCTGGTTTTCATACAAAAGCAATAATTTGAACATTTTATCACAAAATGAAGCTCAAGATGGACTGTCAAACACTCTTTAAAGCTACAAGAATAGGTTACTGACTAAATAATAAAAATTAAAAAGAAACAAAATTCATTTGAATTATTTCTCTGTTGAAAAAGAAGAATATACAGGACAAAGAAAATATGTCAATATCCCACCCAGCTGCAGACAAAATCAAATAAGTGCAGTAAAAAGTTATTTACACAGAAATGTGATTTGCAAGAAGTTATTGGTGCTGACCAGATTGTATATTTGAAAATAAAATCAAATTCTGTCATGAAGACCTATCATAATCAGCTATAAACTGAACACACATTCACTCTAACAAAATAAATTTACTTTACTTAGTTATCTAGTGGACATTGATGGACTTATCCTATAGTTTTATGAGCAAAGAATGAGCCCTTGCAGAGCAGTAGCACACTCTTACTCTTGGGTATTATAAGGCTATAGCAACAAGAAAGAAGTAAATTTCTTAGTATAAATTGATGTTTCATTAAAAGAATTATTTATAGATTTGATAAATGACAATTACAAGTAATTTTAGGCACATGTGAAAAAATGTGTTACTGATGCCTTCTGCCCAGCTTCTGCTCCTCCCCCAAGTGTAATGTAGGATGCTGAAGAGCTGTGCACTTGTCCCAGGTTGCTTTAATGTCTGCACTGAGCTGAGACTTTCTTAGGGTTTTTTTGTGAGTTTTTTTAGTTCTCTAGCAGAGGGTGTGTTTCAGACACGGACAAAAGCAAAACTTTTGTGTGTTGCTGAAATATCTTTCTGTCTTGCTCCAGCTGTATGTTTGCCTGTATCCTCTGTTCTGGTGCAGTAGCACAAACAGGGAAAGCCTGGGATGGGTTGATATTGGAATGAGAGGTCCACAGGCCATACATCTGCTGCTGGAGCAGAACAGAGATAGCTCTCCAGAGTTGCTGGGAATCCTGGCTCCTCTAGAGGAGATTTGCTCTTATCCTGACAAGATAAGATATCATCTTCAAGTACATAAGAGGAGCTTCCTCCACTGAGGACTAGTCTAAAAGCTTGTATCATTAAAAACAAGTGCCGTGTGTTTTCTAATTAACAGTGTTTGTCCCAGTGCTGTGATTCAGATCCAGGGTATTTTTGGTGTCAGCCATTGCAACACCTCAGTTAACACCCTGGAAGTGTCAGTTCCTGGCTTGTGTTCTTGCAGCTGCCTCTAGTCATAATCCCATTTGCTTTCCCTTCTTCAGAAAAGACCTGTTGGGTGCTGCCTCTGGTGTCTGAGTTGTGTGAACTGCTCAGGGAACTTCTGTGGTAGCAACGAGTGTAGTGCCCTGCTTCTCAGCTCCTATGTGACCTTTCTCCACTCCTCTCCTCTCCTGCTTTATCTATTCATTTATCAGGCTTCTTGCTGAAGTGGCTCAGTATGTTTGATCACCAGCACAGAGCAATGCATGTCACATGAGCGCTGACCACAGGGATACAACTATCATGCAATGCAGTGCAAGTTGGTGGTTCCTGAGAGGTAGCAGAAGAATCAGGAGGCTTTTATTGTCCAGTCTCAGGTGTGTGGGACACAGCCACCATGCCTAGCTTCCTTCAGTGGAGGAGAGAGAGAGATGGTGCCTTCCCTGCAGCATTGACATCCCCTCCTCAGTCTGGTACCATCACCCACGTGGCTGGAGGGGAGATAAGAGTACATGCCTTGGAGGGGCTGCTTAATGCTGAGAAAGGTAACACAGGCTCTGGGAAGTCCTTGCCGAGAGTGTCTGTTTCATCTGATGGCAGGATCTGAAGAAAATAGCTTTTATGTAAAACTACCAGTGCCCTTATGCTTGCTCACTGAGAATTGGATGTGGAATTAGGAAAAAGAGACCCCCTCTCACTTCAAATGCTAAGGTCAGTAGACACTTATGCCAAGGAAGAAGCAGCTCCACAGAAGAAGAGAAAAATAAATCAATGGAGGAACAAGAATTGTGTTCCTGCGGAATGTGTGGCTATTACCATAGTGCAAGATAAGATTACAGTAAAATATCTGTCTTGCAGAGTCCAAGATGGAGCCTTGCCTGCTGAAACTTGCAACTTCCTGGGCTGGAGCTCCTTGCTTCAGATGACAGGGCTTTTGTTTGCACAAGCAATACACATTCCTCAAGGAATTGGCAGGATACCAACAAGCCACTTGGGTAGGGTTTTGCCATGGTAAAGAAATAAGATTAGGAAGAAGGGTGGGCTCATGTGTATTTGTATGTCAGAAATAAAAGTTCAGTAGAGTGGAAGGCCATGAAATTTGATTTTAGTGAACCACTACATCAGAGCAAAGTGTATTGACTTTTTAATCCACTCAAACTGAACTTTTATTGGGTATTTAGTAAACTGTGACAGCAAAGCACCATGCTCTACTCAGTGTGTAAAGCCTGGCAAGTGGTATCCTGTTCATTTCACTGTTGTGCTACTTGTAATATAAAGAAAACAGAATCTAAGGTGGCTTTTCCAGTTCCTATACTATGTACCTACTTATTAAATACTTAATTTATTAATTGATAAAATGGGCAAATAGCAATGGGTTTCCGATAGTATTCTCAAATGCATGTCAGTGATGCAAAAATTATGATTGTGAATTTCCTCCCAGTTGCTTCAGTAATCTCCTTCATTAAAATCAAAATTATAATATTATTCAGGATAGAATTCAAATTTAAAAAAAAAGAACAAATAAAAATCCTGGACCACTATGACTATAACAGGAATTGAAAGCCATTTTATTGATTTTGTTACCTCAGAAAGGGGTTAGAGATAACTCAGGTTACAAAGATACAAATAGAATTTTTTTCTGTCTTCCAGAAATTATTCTTGTGTTAGAATACAGAAATGCCTTCCTAATGATTTTTCAAAATAAAATGTAAAAGAAAAAATTCAGATACAATTACAGTACCCCAGCAACCCTGCAACGAATATTTGACGGGCTCACCCTGCAAATTGTTGTGCCTTTACTTGTGCTCAGAAACACCACCCCCCCACCTCCTCCTCATGTCTGTGTTTGGGAACCTGCAAGGGTCAGTGGGTGAAGCAAGGCATAATCAAATGTTATTGAAGCCGGTGGGAGTCTTCCTATCTACATTTAGTGAGTTTGAGACCTATTCCAGATATAAAAGTGATCTCTCCAGATGTAAAAAACACCCTCTCTTCACTGAGTAATTAGGAGGTGGGAGTGAATAAGCAGCCTATGCAATGAAAAATAACTGTGTCTTAAAGTGACTTTCAGTTCAAATTATCTGGCATATTGTAAACAGGGAGAGCAGGTATTTCAGTCAGATTTTTGCTTTATAAACGTTTGTGGTTTCCCACCCTTAAGGGGAAAGGAGGAGCAAAGATTTGTAAACGCTCATGGTCAAAAAGATCTACAAAAGTCAGACAGTCTGCAAAAGATTACAAAGTTTTATTAGTAAATTATACACTTGGCATGGAAATTTGATACGCTAGTCCCTGACCTCCTATATAAACACATATAAGTGGGTTTTGGATAAAGGAGTGGGGTTGAAAGGCAAGAGAGAAAGAGAGAGATGAATTAGAAAGGAGGAGAAGGAAAGAAGGAAGGAAGGAAAGAAGGAAGGAATGCAGGAAGGAAAGAAGGAAGGAAGGAAGGAAGAATCACCAGGCCTGGCTCTAGTGTTGATCCAGCTGATGGGATGTCTGGGATCCTGGGGCACCTGCACACTCAGGCTTTGTGGGGGTACCTTTTTGTAGACAAGTTTCCTCACCCTGGGACAATGTTTCCCACTTTCTATGCAAATTACTTATCATGCACAGTCCTTTCTGGAAATGGTTTGGAGGGCCTTGGGGATCTTTGGTGGTCTTGATCACCACCCCTCTCCCCCTACAGCTGATGCGCTGTTCTTGACCTCATTCCTGGCTAAGTGCTGTACTGTGTTGTACTTATCTCCAGGAACCAGATATAAATGTCTTGGAGCACTCCAAGCCTTGTCTTGCAGTGAAGTCCACTTTTAAATATAAGCAGGAATCACAGACTCACAGGAACATGAAAGTTAGAAGAGGCCTCCAAGGTCATCTGATCCAACTGCTAAACCAGCAGTGCCATAATCACTCCTAAACCATATCCCCAAGTGCTATATCCAGACATCTCTTGAACACTTTGAGAGGTGGTGACTCCACCACCTCCATGGGCAACTTATTCCAATGCATTCAATTCTTTGAGTGAAAAAAAAAAAATTATATCTGCTCTGAACCTCTCCTGGTGCAACTTGAGGCCATTCCCTCTCATTCTTTCACCTGACACATGGCAGAAGAGACCCACGCCCACTTCACTACAACCTTCTCTCAGGCAGTTGTAGAGAATGATGAGATCTTCCCTGAGACTCCTCTTCTCCCCTGTGTAAAGAAATGTTAACCACAAGAATTAGCAAGGGTGTAATTCTGGAGGAAACGCTGCATCTTGGTTTTAAGTAATAAATCAAAAACATTTATGAATTTTTTATTATTTTTCCACTGGGATTCGGGGAGAACTTTTAGTTCTGGGAAAGAACATTCACTCTCAATCATAAATCAGCTTGAAAATGATGGGAGAGAAAATGCATAATTGCATTGTTTTTATTGCTTAAATGTCTGGAAACTACTTATATAGATGATAAATTAAAAATTGTAAACTTACTGTGTAAAGCTCTTTTAGATTTTACATAATTTCATAGTTGAGATACAAAGGGAAACTTGAGGGTAGCCTTTATATCCATGAAAGGAAGGAATAATTTTGCAATGAAACAATTGTAATCACAAAAAGAAAAGCTAAACACATCTTAAGAATTCTAAGTAAACATTTCTGAGTCATCTAAAGTAGTTATCACACAAATAATTAGAAAAACTGTTAAAATAGATTCAATTATTCCTTATATTTAGTGAAGTCATCAGTTCAAAAGCTTCCTGCATGCCAAACCAACCATCTTGAAAATAGAGTCAAAATGGTTGTTTTAACACAATTTTTAAAGCAGTTGCAGTTCTAGATAAAATTTTTTCATAAAATCAACATGTTCCAGAGGAAAAAAGGTAAAAAGACAGATTGTGAGGAAAGTGTCGAAAATTATCTGACTGCCTGGGAGAGAAATGGAAAAGACATAGATAAATATAATATTATTTCTGCATTCAGGAGTCAGAACTGAAACATGCTTTCATCCTTGTTTTCTTAATTCTATAACCTCAATATGAATATATTCATCAATTTTTAATTAATCAAATTAACTAAAGTGTATTTTTAATTTTGCTAAGCACAGGTATTTTATCCACATCAATTTTCTCAGTATTTTGCCAGAAGCACAAAGAATTGTGGAATCTGTAGTGACACATTTTATTTTGAAAGACTGGACTCAGACTAGATAGGAACTAAAAATAGTTGTTCTTGTTGGCTAAATGAATAATATCTGTCATATAGATTCATGGTATGAATTAGATAGTAATCTCTGCAATAATTACCTGCAATTACTCCATTACCTTAGGGATCTAGGAAGATAAAAGACCACAAATGCATAAATTGCGTGTTACAGATCATTTTGGACCTTTCCCTGTTGATTTACATTATACACAGGAAGAACCAGTTTCTGCTTGAGCATTCACTATGTTTTGGGATACGTACATTTCAATAGGAAGCCAGTCCTGCCTTGCTGGACATCCTGCAAGAGATCAGATTTCCTCTGAGAATGGGGCTGTTGCACACCTGACTGTCCCATTGGCTGCACGTGTGGGGCACAGGACAGGCTGTTTGCACTCTCTGCTTGTGAGAGAATGGACTTCTGATGTGCACCCTCCTCGAATCCTGCAGAGGGCTGGTGGGTGGAGCTTGTGGGGCTCTCTTTGCCCTGAGGTCTGAGCAGGGCTATAACATACATGCTCCTTCTCTCTGTCAGCCCAACAGAGTCCAAGGAGACAGGATGCCCGTGCTTGTACCAGTTACGTGATGCTGGAAGTTGGTGCCATGAACAACTACCTTAATATTGTGGATGTCCCATCCCTGGAAGTGTTCAAGGATAGGTTGGATGGGGCTTGGAGCAACCTGGTCTAGTGGGAGGTGACCCACGTCAGAGGGGTTGGAACTTTAAGGTCTCTTACAACCAAACCCATTCTGTGATTCTCTGATCCTGCACTTCTTTAGACTTGTTCAAGCTTAAGATTATATCCCAATCCATTTTTTTTTAATGCTGAAAGCATGTAGATTCCTGGAGGGACAAGCTTTGAAGCAATTCCTCCTCCTGCACTTCATCTCCTCATCCAGATCACTGACCACAACTTTATAAAAATAATGAACAGAAAGAGATGATGCTTCTCTTTGAGAAGAACTGTTTCTTGAGTGCTTTTGCCTATTATAACCTCAGTAAAAATGTCTTGCCCATCTTTAGCAACCAATCTGAGGTACCATTCTGTCTCTCTCCTAAAACATATGATTTTCTTTCTGTTTCTAAAAGTGCAAAGTTGCACAAAATAAATGCCAACTATTAGAGGATGGAAACTGATTTGTTGCATTTCATGTCTCATATACATCACAAAAGCATGTTCTCCCACAATCATTTTGGTTAATTAAGTATTCAGTGTCTGACTTCAACCAACACCGGAGAATGAAAGGGATATAAGTGTACAAGACCAAACTGACAGCTCTGCATATCATCATAATTGAATCTACTGGGTTTTGGGCAAGTTATGGTGCATTTTTGGTTAATGACTAAGCTCCCATATCTGTCAAACTGATATTGTAATTATTAGAAATGCAAATGGAATTAAAAAAGCAGCAGGTTAAGTGGACATAGATAAGGGTAAGGGTGTCTGTGAAATAACAGCATTTTGCCAGAGGTTTCCGTGCAAAATCAGATAGAAGATGTAGTATTATTTATTTTTTTTAACAGACTGAAGAGTCTAAGTCGGACAGGTGTTATTACTGTAATCGTAAAGGCATATATGAGCGATTTTTTAAAATGAATTAGTTGGATTGCCAATAGTAGTATGGTTATGGCAAGCATGGCCATCAGCTGCCCAGAACTTTTCCAAAATGGGTTCAGAGCATTGCCCATGGTGTCCAATAAAGGGCCGGTTAATCCAGGGTGAACTTGTCCACACCTTCATCTTCACTACTCACACCTCACCAATGCAAGATGAATATTTTCTTAGGTAATGTTATGAGAGATGCCTACACTAAAACCAGAGGGATTAGTTAGAGTCACTTAGTAGTGTGGGGCTTGTGCTACTAGAAAACTGTATCACCTGTGAATTTGTTTTCCTGAGTCCCATTTGTACAACCGAGAGAGTTTTTTGTTTCCTCGGTGGTCTGTGACAATCAGAATATATATTTGTTCCAGATAATCATGGGCCTTAATAGGGAGGAAGACCATGCCTGTATACAAGAGGTAACAAAGGGTAGGAGAGCCTTAAGCATCACTGCAGTGCTTCCTTCTACATTTCAACCCCATTCAGCTACCCATCTGGGCTATCTCCTTCCCTGCTATATCTGCTTTCTCTTATGATCACTTTCTGCCTTTCCTGGAATTCCTCTTAAAATTCCCACTTAGAAGTTTCCTCTTAGAAGCTCTGGCTACAACTTGTTGCTAGGCCTGTTTCTTGGCTGATGCTGGGTTTTGTGCTTCAGCCATATTCCCTTGCTCAGTTGCATCTTTTGTATTTCTGGCTTGAATTTACCAGGCCGTCAACACTGACGTGGTCAGAGAATATTGCTAAACATTTTGTCCAGGCTGGATTAGATGCAGGCACAGGTCCATGAAAGCGTTCATGCCCAACAATAGTGTCTTAGCTACCTGATTTTTTTGGTGGCATTTCTGGCTCAACTTTTCCCTAATTTGCTAAGGTAATACTGAGGCTTTTTTTCTGCCACATCTTCAGCTTTGTGGATTGACATAATACCACTTTGTATGACATGGTGATGTTATGCCACACATATATATGGCCTATTGTCTGTCCCCAGAATGTGGCTAATTCAGCCATTTCAGCAAAACAAGTTAACAGTAGAATTTGCTTCATTAGTTCACAGTGTCAGTGTGTCAGTGTGGTTTTAACAGACCTCACAGGACAGCAGTTGTACTTCAGCCCGTTGAAGTACAGTGGAGGAAAAGCACTGAATTTCTAAATGACACAGGTGCCTGATCCGAACACCCCATAAACATTATTTCCTAGGAATTACTTTCTCCTCAAATGTTGTGAAGGACTGAAATTTTGTTGATGTCTTAAATATTGTTGGAGTCATTGAAAGCCTTTTTGTCAAACTGCAAGGAAGCAACTGCCTGCCTGCAACCACTAGAGCACTGGCTTCCCCAATATATTTCCTGACTGGAATTTGGGCTGTGAAGAACTTGAGATAAGACTATTATTTAATAATGTCAGGTCTGAGGAAAAGTAAACAAGGCTCTGGCAAGAGGAATGTCTCTGCGTTAAGGATCCGCCCTAGCTGAGTTCAGTGGCTGCAGGGGGAGAAGAGTTTTGGGTATGTGATGGTGAAATCTCTCCACACCAAACAGTAAATCCTCACATCTGGGAAGACCACCACACATGGGACATTCACGTGAGAGGCAGCTGAGAAGGGGTCATAAACTATCAAAGACCCCCAAAATTGCTTTCCCCCCGCCCTCCACTGACTCATTCCTGAGACCTTCTACCACCAGAGGACTGCAGCTGATCCAAGTGAGGCAAAAAATCCAGAGCCTGTCACAAGAAACTGCAAAGCTCCCCCCTCCAGGGGAGGTGCCTGGGCATCTCCTGAACATATATTAATCCATTTGACTCCATGTTTTGTGGGACCCTCTCTACCAAGAAGACCAGAAGAACAGAAGATCCATGGGACGTAGCCGGGTCTGTGGAGTGGTGATGCACTTTCTATTTTCATCTCTCTCAGACTCTCTTTCTTCTCCCCCCCCCTTTTTCCTATTTCTATGTCTCTTGCTCCATCTTGTATTTACTCTTAAATAAAATCCATAATATTGGCTTTGGCATGTGGTCTCTTTTGCACTTTAATTCAGGCTAAAGCATTTCTAATAATTTTAATAACTGGATCATAACAAAATGTGTTCTGTGATTTTTATCTGTGCAATTTGCTTCTTCGCTTGTATGTCAGTTCCAAGCTGTGCTCTGCACTGCTGGGTGCAGAGGGGAGGGATTCATCTCCTGTAACTTCATATGTCTACCCTGGAGAGGCACACCTTGGGCTGTCTTTAGTGGCATCTGAAAGAAGTGATTATTCCTGGGACTCAGCAACTCTGAACTAGTCTTACCTCCTAGGTGAACTGAACACCCTTATGTACTAGGTAAGTAAAGTTCTTACTTTAGGACATGGAGAAACAGGCATTAGAAAAACCTAAGGCCTGGAGTCATAACATCATAGAATAGCCTGGGTTGGAAGGGACCTTAAACCAACACCCCTGCCATGGGCAGGGGCACCTTCCACTAGACCAGGTTGCTCCAAAGCCCCATCCAACCTTGAACACTTCCAGGGATGGAACAGCCACAGGACAACCCATGCCAAGGCCTCGCCACCCTCACAAGAAAGAATTTTCTCTTCATATCCAATCTAAATCTACTGTCTTTCAGTTTGAAGCCATTTCCCTTTGTTCTGTCACTATAGGCTCTTGTAGACAGTCTCTCTCCATCTTTCAGGTACCGGAAGGCCACGATTAGGTGACCCCAAAGCCTTTTCTTCTCCAGGCTGAAAAACCTCAACTCTCTCAGACTTTTCTTATAGGAGAGGTGTTCCATCCCTCTGATCAGCTTGGTGGCCCTCTCTAGACTTGCTCCAACAGGTCCATGTCCTTCCTGTGCTGGGACCCCAGAGCTGGAGGCAGCACTGCAGGTGGGGTCTCACCAGAGCAGAGCAGAGGGGCAGAATCCCCTCCCTCCCCTGCTGCCCACACTGCTTTGGATGCAGCCCAGGACACGGGGGGTTTCTGGGCTCCCAGTGCTCATGGCTGGGTCATGTCCAGCCTCTCACCCACCAGGACACCCAAGTCCTTCTTGTCAGGGCTGTTCTCAGTCTGTTCATCCTCCAGCCCACATTGATACTGGGGCTTGCCCTGACCCAGCTGCAGCACCCTGCACTTAGTGTTGTTAAACCTCATGAGATTCCCATGGGACCACTTCTCTAGCTTGACCAGGTCACCTTCAGTGACTGCCAAGAAGGTCTAAAATATCTGAATTCAGTCATATATGTACTCCCTAAGAGACCAAAATCAGACCTATTAACTAGTCCCTGGTATGAGCAGTGTACTGGTTACCCTAAGTAAGGCAAGAAGGACAGGGACAATGCATCACTTATATCTTAAATTTGGGGTCTCCTCTGGACTTGTCTGAAGCATGGGACTAACTTGTATGGTGACTCTAAAACTTAGAGGTTGGGTACAAATGAAATTCTAGCAGTACTTCTCTCAAGAGAGAAATAAGGGTAGAACACATATCTAAATATCTAGGGAGGGTTTGATACTTATATAAATAGATTGTTTTCAGTTATAATGGGGCAGGTTTAGCCTGTCTTCTTCTGGAACAGATGGAATAGATCTGTTGATGCAATAGATGCAATCAAAGGGGAGGTACTGCAAAGGAAATCAGGAAGAGGCACTTCTGTGAGTACAGTGTCAAGAGATAAGCTACACAAAGGGTTACAAATTAAAGAGACCTACTGTTTGACAGTAAAAAAGCAATGTAATCTAGAAGTCATGTCAAAAAATGATAACTTTCAGACACTGGAGATCCCTGTAATAGTTTTTAAAAAAATTACTATCAGCCATCACTGCTACCAGAAAGAAAATAAAGGAAATGTATATATTTAAGGTCCTTTTGTTCTGTTCCAGGTATGTGATTTTTTTTTCTTATCTTGTGGCTACAGCTTTCTCTAAGATAAAATAATTACTAACACAAGGCTAGTTTTCTGACTTCATGAATTGTATAATGAGAGGTGTCTTACACAACTGCCTGTGGATGTGGCTTTGAAAAACTTAATTATGAAAATCTGCTAATTTTATTTAAAGTAGCTATGTTTTTGAGAGAATTTAAGGATGACTTTGATTGCATCTAAAATGTTTGCTATTTGCAGTAAATTCTTTTTCTTAATTTTATTCAAAGACAAGTACAATAGATTTATAGCTCTAGTTTTCTCATTTGAGGTTTTCTGAACTAACTATTGAATAATAATGGAAATACTGGGGGGTTTTTTGTCCTATAAGAATTTTTATAGTTTCTAAGTAACATAAGTACATTGAGCTCTATGCAATGTAGTTGAGTTAACAGAGGTATGAAAAAGTTTCTCGACGACGTGTTTTAGACATCTCCTGTCAAAGTACATGGCACTTGAATGATGAGATTGAATTGTTCTTCTAAAACATGATCTTCAGAAATTCTGCATTGCAAAGATAATTCTTTGTTGATTGCTTAATCACTCTGCATAAAAAATAGTCTTGCAACAATAGTTTATTGCAGAATTTGCTGAAATATGAGGATAGTTAGCAGAAGCCATGTATGCACAGAGCCTCCTACTAGCAGGCAATTAATTTTTAAGTTGAGCCCTGCTCTGACTTTTGTATGGAATCACTTCTGATGTTCTACCTCAGGAAATTTGTATTCCTTCCAAACACTTTGGGAAAAATGTGGTTAGACAATCAAACTGTGCTGTTGATGGATTAGTAAAAGCTAATAAGCCTCATTTTGTCTGCAACGGTTATAGGTTCTCCCTTGCCAATCCTTCTGTGTTTTTGATCTTTAAAGGCAATTTTAACTTATTAAAAGGGCAAGTTAACAGAAGTTTCTTTTAACAGAAACCTGTTCTTTTGAACAAACAAGATTTAGTGTGAGATGTGTCTGCAGAAAATACTGGTCTGAAAAAATTGTATCACAGTTTACGGTGGTTGTAGCTGAGTTGTGTCATAGACTAATGACATCTCCGTGGGTTAATTACTTTGTGTGGACTTTGTTTGGCATAATACCTTCACTGGAGAATACTTCTATGTTGCAGCGTTGTTAACATTTTCTAAAGCAGACATACCTACTTCCATGTAAAAACTCCACAAGCAGACTGTGGTAAAATAGGAAAGGTTTTAAAGGTGTCATCAAGGACTGAGAAAAGCCTTAAGTTTATTTTCTTTGTAAAAAAAGCCCAAAAGGCAGATTTCCCTGGGTTAGATTATCCCAGTGGAAAGTGTGAGCAGGAGAAATGCAGCCTTCCAGATGTCTAAAGGTTTTCTGTTCTGTGGTACTTTGACACAGCATGTCAAACGTATTGCAAGTAAATTTAAATGGCCCTGGAGTTAGTGAAGCAGTGACATTTCAAAAGGGATTTGCCAGCATTGTCCTTTAAAGGCATTTCCAAAGCACAAAGGCATTTCCAAAGCCCAGTGAGGGCCCAGGTGCCTATCACACCCACACTCAAGTGTCAACAAGCTTTTCACATCATTAGAGGTTTCCATTTCCATACGAATCCCTGTACATCATGGGGCTCTGAGGCAGCCAGCAAGGATTCAGTCTGGGTAGCAAATGATGAATGGGAAGCTGCTACTTCCATGTTTTCTACTGTTTGAGACGCACTTTTAAGGCTAAATGACAACTCCAGAATCACATTCCGTTCCTTGCGTATCTCAATGAAAAATAAGACAAAAAAAGAACCTGTCTCAGTCCCCTGCCAGATATGGAAATGTCTGTTCAAAGAGCAGCCTCTGCTATTTTGAGGGCTAAATGCTGGCTACCAGTAGGCAGGGTGGGTGGAGAGCTTCTGAAGGAGTCTGCATCCAGACATTGGGAAGCAGCAGGGGCAGTGCAATATTGCTGCTGATGTTTTATGAACTGAGACTCTCATACAAACTTCAGAACCAGGAAGAAAGTTTGACCCACCATCAGTGAGACCTTCAAAAAAGTAATGGCCAAGCTCACCTCACCTATCTCCCCAGTATGTATTTATTGGTTTCAAGGTACCTGGATCAAATACTTTGAAATTCCAAAGAGATGTGCATATGCTCATGCCAAATGTTTCTGTTTTCTAATGATGTACTTCCTTTATTGGTTCATCTGAGGCTATGTAGAACATCTACACCTATAAGAAGAATCCCTAGAAATACGTTTTCTTATTTTTGCATGCTCAAATTGCAAGTTGCAGGGCAATAATAGGTATAATATTAAGTCTGCACAGGAGGATCACACTCTTAAGCTCCCTTGGACTCAGTAGTAATAATGAAGTAGGGAGTTCCTCTCTGAACAGATATAACCCCAATCTCAGTGCATGTGGCCAGCTTTAGCTTTTGTCAGGAGAAGGGTATTGTGATTTTAGCAAAAATTCTGTAGGAGAACTTATTTTGGGAAGCATAATCATTCTAATAGAGCATGATACTCAAAGAAACAGAACACAGCAGCCTTCTGAAACAGACAGGCAAAACGATGTGGCTTATCTCACAACAAATGTTTCCTCACAAAGAATCAAATGCAATGATAAAAATTAATGAATCTCTGCTATGCTCTCAGGCAATAGGCTTCATGTCTGAAATAAATGAAATTCAACTAACAGTCAGATCAGAAGAAACTTATACTGGAATCAATTGCTCGTGTTGAAAGCCCAAGAGCAGGAAATAATTATAGCAGGAGTGCAGAAGATGTGGGTTAATTCTCTGATAAGTCTTAGACACTGTGTGACTGTAGAACAGTCACACAAACAACTTTTTAACTGCTGCACCATTCAGCAGATCTGCTGGAACTAACAGGGGCAACTGTCAAACTTAGTCATGAACAGTATTTCAAACTGCTACTTTGATTCAACTCCTCTCATCTTTCTCTTGGAGAGATTACATCCGTTAATACCCAGGTCATTACTTGCTAGATAATTTTGTCAAAAATGTTTTGCTGACATATTTCACAGACTCCAAAAGATTTTTTTAAATTTACTTGTATAAATTTTGGGTTTGATCATACGTACACTTAGTGATTTTAACAGTGACAGACATCTCACAATAAACAAACTTACATTTATCTGCTGCTCTATGTGTATATTTTTCAGTGTGGTAAAGTTTATTCTCAGTTGTGTTCTTATTAGCTACAAAAAAGGAAGATCAGATCAGCTGCTGGAAATTTGGAACAAATTTATGACTACAATAAAAGGGGCAATCAATTGCTATTTTCTAGCATTACAAAAGCCACGCACATATATGATGCAGGATGCTTACTATAAATGACATTTCCTAAAATAAGTTCTTCCTCCTTGCTAAAAGGGACAAGATGGACCTAAATCCTCTCCAAAACTATGAAGTACTAGGGAGGAAAGTAAATAAAAGTAGTTGCATTTGAGGCATCCCAGATGAATATTATCCAAAATATCAAACAGTCAAGAACAAGCAGTTAACCAGTAGATATCATCGAATTAGCAAGGCTGAAATGACTGGGCACTCCATTACACCACCCAACTGATTTAGGTGGCAGAATAAGACTGTATAGTTTTTTCATGTCATAAAAGTTCCTGAATTGGATAACTAAATGATAGAGCAACTCTGCTGTTACAGCTCAGTTGTTTCTTAAAGCTCTGCTTTTATTTTCAGATATGCTGTTAATCCCACTGAAATTTGACCCAGAGGAATTTGTGCTACTATTTCAGCAACATAAAGATCTTGAGTGAATTTCAAAATTGTTCTAGGATTTTACCTGTTTTGGTCAACAGTTATTCCTTACTACAATGTAAAAGCAAACAAAATGAAGAGATAAAGCTATTAAACATAAAGCTGGGAGTGCCCCCGTGGTACAAAGTTATATGACAAGACTAGAGCACTTTGTGTCAGGCATTGGGAAGAGAGCATGCCAAGTGAAGAATGAATGGTGGAAAATTGGCTTTTAAATAATTGTGGAGGAAAACAGATTGCAATAGATTCATCAAAATGTGGGTTTTAAAATCAAAAACTGGTTGCGATTTTGACAGCTTTAAGTTGGCAAATGTGTGCAGACAAAATTACAGTTTTCATCTGCCCTGGAAACAGTAGTTAATAACTCTTAGGCATTTCTGTACTGTTGGACTCCAAAAACAAATCAGTGTGGCCAGATGAGATAGTAACGGATGGTTCATGGAAACTGGTGTCAATATGAACTAACTCAGAGAAGTCTGGTAACAGAAACTTTAAGTTATATAAAATTGTTTGTAGATGAAGGAGCCTATGGAGGAAGCGATAATCAGAAAAGAGAAGTCTGGTGAGATCTATTCAAGTGGCATTGGTAGAGATTTTTTTGTAAGATGCACTTCTGTCTCTTCTTCCCTGAAAAAAAAAAAAAGAAAAAAGAAAAAAAAGAAGAAAACATGGACCTGTAAAGTCTGTGTTAACCTGTTGTAGCTGAAAGTCAGTTTGTGGAAGAGAGAGAAGCTCTGGGCAGAACCATGATCTCCATTGCTGTGTGGGTCTCCTATGAATGCAAGACAGGAAAGTCTAT
Source organism: Pachyramphus minor (assembly GCA_013397135.1). Classification (NCBI taxonomy): domain Eukaryota; kingdom Metazoa; phylum Chordata; class Aves; order Passeriformes; family Tyrannidae; genus Pachyramphus; species Pachyramphus minor. The sequence continues at coordinate 350,732 of VYXB01007292.1, read as the reverse complement.
TTCTGTAACTTTTTATAACTCTGGCATATTTAAGCCATACACTCATGTAATCATAATGTTAGGGGTTTTTTCCATTTTTTTGGTAAAAACACTAAGCGTCAAACATATGCAGACTTGCCTCTTATTGTCTTATTATGAGGTAATGATTTTATGTCAGTCTTTTGATTGAGTTCATCTTTGTAGTTCAGTTCATATATATTGAAGCCATGGAATTAGGAAATAGATGTCAGCTTTTTAGTTACATTTTTGCCCCATTAAAGATGAAAAGAATAAAATACTTGCATGGGAAATGAGCAATGATCAGTGACAAACCTCCCACAGCATTATTTTAAATTTATTAATTCACTGTGGATGAATTAAGGACATGTCATCTGGAAATCACTGCTTCTGCAGGGGATAACAATGTGGTTGGATATTATCTTCTAAATATTCATAGTTACTCCTGACACTCCTCAGTCTTTAAATACCAAGACTTGATGTTCTCTTAGAAAGTAGAAAGGGTGTCTTTCAAATGCCTGGAGACAGTAACACCATTACCTCATGTGATACATAAGAGTGAACTGCTATTATTGTTTGTGTTAAGGTTCATATGTGCAAAAAGCAATAGGACTTGAAAGACAGAATTCCTGTGAAAAGTTATCTTCTTACATCAGTACATTCTGTTCCCTCCTTCCTTGCTTTCTTTTGATGATACACACTTTTCAAATTCTCAGTCTTTTATGTGTTTACTGATTTTTAAATGAATCCCAGCATGGAGTGTACACATTTTTTTAAAGTGTCATGAAAATATTGAACTTTTTTAAAAAAGAGTGTTAGCTTAATATGCGTCAAGTCATTTCACTAGCTCTGACTGGGCTACTGCTCTGCTTGTGTGCTCTGGGGCTCTGTAATTATCTTCTCAAAAATATGACTAAATTTTTCTTACATGTATCTCCTTCACTAATATGCAAAATATAATGGTTAAATGGGGAAAATGTAAATTTTTTTCCCCCTATAAACCTAATCCCAGCAGCTCTGCACTGAAGTCTACAAAGAAAATCAAGATGGAAAGGGCAGAATAAGACAAGAGGCTTGGTTACTTGACTGTGTTTATTGATAGAATATAAAGCACAGCAATGATGGTAAGTTTATTTTTTGTTTTCCAATCAATTTCTCAAGTTTTCCACAGGGAGGAGTCAGTGTGAGAAGCATACAATGTTGACAGATGAGCAATGTAGAAGCACTTGCTGGTACCCAGAATTAGAGAGCAGGCCACAAGACAGCTAGGCACAGCCAGCAGAAATATGTAAGAAAGAAAAGAAAAATGTTTTTATAATCAATATGCTTATGCTAGTGTCTTATGGTGAAATATGAATTAACAAAATTGTCTTCAAATAGTGTATTTTTTTTTTTTAACTGAAAACAGTTATGTGGGCACAAGAGAAAGATAAATTGCAGATTTCTAGTGCAACTACCAAACACAAAAGTTCTCCCCTTTGTCAATGCTGATAGGAGTGTTGGCAGGGACACCAGGCTAGTGTTCAGTCAAGCAAGCCCTCAGAGAATGGAGCTCCAGTTGTTTTAGCATTAGAAATGGAGAAGGGAAAAAGCAAAGAAGAGCTTCATTCAATTAGCTGGACCTGTTTCCCTTTGCAAAACTTAAAAGAGGCTTTCTGACTTAGACTCCTGATGAAGTGCTTGCCTTTGCAAATTGATACCTCTCCTCAAACAAGGATCATTTAAACCTCTTTTTACTAAATTGGGTCCTTCTTTGTGTTTCAATGTAAGAGGATCAAAGTCTTCTCAGGAATGTCAGTTCCTAGCATGGAATGATCCTAAGACTTTAAATAAGTTCCTGTGCTGTCCCAAAAGTCATGTGCTTTTGCACACATTTGCTGCAGCCCTGTGGTGCCATGACAGAAAAAACTCCTTCCAGCTGTGGGTGGAAGGGTGTGTTTCCCCAAACCCCTCAGCCCCTTGCAGCATCAGCAATGTCAGCAATGTCAGGCTGCTGTCCTGACATCGACCCTTGGGGCAGCCCATGACCCCTGATGGTCTGGGCCAGAGGGCAACTGTGGACACGGCAGGCACTGCTTTTGCTGCCCACAGGGGCAGCTTTGAATTCCAAGGATCCTTAAGCTGACAACAGCAGACCACGCTGGACTACATGATAAGAGAGCAAGAAATTTGCTTCTGCCTTGGTGGCAGGCCCTTTTGTCGCTCTGGTTATGATTACAGTCTTGCTGTGTTCTGAATAAGCAATGTATGACTTAGTTACAGGATCGAAACACGTGTTTTTTGGGGAGGAGGAAGAGCTGTGTTTTGTGCCTACATATTTTATTTTCTTTTGCGTCTTTGGCTTGGAAAACTTGATAACAGGAGTAATGTATAAAGAATGCTTTGGACAATGAGGACTGAAAGCAGCTTTACCTTATTCTTGGATGAACTGGTTCTGATGTGTCAGGACAGTATCTTCATACTCCTCTTTTTCTATTTGGTTGAACATTTCCAGTCAAAAACCTCAGTCTGCAGATTTTGTCCAGACTCTGAGTTCAAATCTTGCCCAATGCAGACCTGTCACTGTTGCTCTGCTAGCGAAAAATAACTTCTGTATAGTTTCAGAATAAAAGCTCCTGTTTAGTTAGTGCGTGTTTCAAAGGAAAGAATCCAGGCATAGCAAATGTCATGCATGCAAGTTAGTGAATTCATGAAGAACAGATGGCATTTTCAGTAAGAAACGAGAGTAGGCACTTACTTATGGTTTGAATTATTTAAGCATATGAGAGGAAAGAACAACCAAAAGATTAAAAAGGAAGTATTTTTGTTCTGTTAGTCCAAACTATATATTCTCACAGGCATTAAAAATAATGCTAGGAAAGATTAATAATCAGCTATTTTTGGCAGTAGGTCTTTACTTGGAGACCCCAAGCAAGATTAGAGTCCTTGTTATTGGGCTGTTTGTGGATATCAGGTAAGAGTCAGTTCCTATGTACAGAAATCTGTGATTCAAAAGCACATAGTGGAATAAATGGTTGTTCACACCAGGGATTTTTTACAGGGTGTTTACCTTCTGACTTGCCACAGGTGTGGTTTTCTGCTTCCTCTGAAGCAGCATTACAAGAAGGAGACATCTTAGAAAATATCTCCTCGTGTCCAGCTGCTCTGTCCAAGGTGGAAATGGTCCCTCCATGCTGAAGATGTTGTCCTGTGCTGTGGGACACTGTAGCCATGTGATGACTCATTAAGGCCACAAAGTTGCCAAGGGGACTGGAGCACCTCCCCTATGAGGACAGGCTGAGAAAGTTGGGGCTGTTTAGCCTGGAAAAGAGAAGGTTGCGTGGGGACCTTACAGCACCTTCCAGTATCTGAAGGGGTCCACAGGGAAACCAGAGAGGAACTCTTCATCAGGAACTGTAGTGACAGGAAAAGGGGTAATGTCTTCAAAATAAGAGTAGGTTAAGATTAGACATTAGGAAGAAACTCTTTACTATGAGGGTGGTGAGGCCCTGGCACAGGTTGCCTAGAGAAGCTGTGACTGCCCCATCCCTGGAAGTAGCAGATGTGAGTGATGCAAAAGAATAACTTCTCACTTTTCCTTTGCCTTTCACCTTCAGTATTTTCATGAAGAGTGTTTAAGACCTTAATTGATTTTGAAAAGCAGAAAAATGCAATGAGCATATATCTGATCTTACAAAAATTAAGTGGGATATTCCCTTCTATGGTAACAGGATTTTTATAAAAATCCTGATGGTTCCTTTTGGGGATTAGATTTAAGTAGAAGGGTTTTTAATACTAGAAATCAGATTATTTTTGTGGTCTTTTTGTACTATGATTTTTATTCCCAAAATACACATTCTGTAAAAAAGAACAGTTTCTACAAGGATCTAGAAAATTGTGAAACTCACCAAGGCTAGGAAGGAAAGAACTTAAATTAATATATGAAATAGTTATGCTCCTCTGAGACAAGACTTTTTCAAATAAATGGAAAAATATCAAGTACTATAAATCTATGCCTAAAACAGCTGAGTTACTACAAAATTAATTTTGCCACACCTTATAACTTAAACTATTGAAATTCTGGTACTGCAAACTGTTCAAAACACTGTATCCTAAAAGGGATTATTTACATTTTTAGATTTGTAGGCAAGATGTGTTCAGATTTAAAAGTTAGACTGAGAGTCGGGAGAATTTTAAAGAATATTACAGGTGGGAGGTGCAAAGAAAGGGTCCATCTCAGAAGCACAGTACAACTGTAAATCATAACTAATGAAGTGTTTTGTGCACTCTTTGGTCAACCCTTGCTTAAATTAAAATAAATCTCACTAACTCCCATGGAAGCAATACTGGTAGTTACAGAGATAATGCATATTTTAGGCTGAGTTGTAAACAGACATTTATGTATTTAGAAAGACCTACATTTAACTGTCTTGTGGCTGTTACCATGCATTCTGTAGTCATTTTTCTTAAGTTATCATTAAAATCAAGGACAATCCAGTATAGCAAACACCCTATCAAAAACCACCTCTAACAGATTGGGCAGGTGCAGGTCAATGTTCTCTTCCAAAAGATTGGGCTGGTCTTCTCAGGGAAACAGACTTGTACAGGCAAGTCAAAGGGAAAATGGGGATGTGGGATATGAAAATTGATTTTTTTCTTCTGTGAGATTTTCTCACAAATTATTATCATTCTTCACTAAATCAACTCCAAACATCAAGCATTTTTAAAGCGTTGGGCATGTGTTCTTGTGTAAAAAGGATACTTTGAGCTTTCATCCTGATTTGATATCAGGACACAGTGTTTCAATAATGGAATTTCCTGTGTGATGGAATTGCTGGTCATTTGTTGGTTCTTTTTAGAAATCTTCTGCAGAATGTCCCAAAGCAATAAATGCAAGCAAATACTGGTGAAGAAAATCCAGCTGTGGGCTTACAGCAACTGGAAACTCAGCCTATGTGCTCCAGACTCTAAGCTGCAGATTGGAGATGGAACAACGTGTATAATGCAGTGTTCAATCTTAGTGTTACTAGCTAGAAGAAGAATTTTCTCATGACACTGAGTAATATCTTAGTGAATGTTTCCAGTAGACTCTTAGTTTAAATCTGCCCTCTGTGTCTTATATTCCCTTTCTTTGCACAGCCTACACACCAAGCACTACCCTGACACAATTCAATGGTTGTTTGTACACTGGTTGTTTGTATTTTGATATCTAATTATTTGCAAATGTCCTATTTGTTTTATTATTTGCAGGAACTTGTGTATCTTTAGATGAGAACTTCTGAACTGTGAAATAATATCTTTGTGATCTAATAACGTTACTAATTCAACTGTATTCTGAATGGAAATGAATCATAATATTGAATAATCAAGATTTTAAATTAATTTAAAATTTTTATTTACAATTCACTTGAATTTAATAAGAGGAAGATCTAAAGTATTCCAGAAAGAGGCTTGAAAGGTCTAACCTCTCTTAACTATGCTCTCCCATCAATAAGATGTCATAGAATCTTAGAATATTTTGGGTTGTAAAAACTCAGCTCATTCCAACCTTCTGCCATGGGGTATTGCCATGTCACTTGATTTCATGAGACCAGTAAAAAGTTACATTTAACATGATTTTAAAGGATACTTTTCACTATTTTATTTTTTACTTTGGCTCATTTAGTCCATGTCTGTTAGTTTTCCCTGAAAACAGTTGGCAAGAAGAAAAAGCTTAAAAGCCTTCCATTTACCTTCTGTTATAATCTTTATCCTCAGTTACTATTTTTATTACAGATTTTGTTATAGTTAGAACGAATAATAATGAAATGTAATGGTTTGTATTTCATACAACATATTCATCTGTCTTTAACCATGCACCTACCTTTATTTTTTTGGTAAACTGGAGGGCATCTCCTTATTTACAACCATATGTTGAGTTCTTATCTCTTATTCAATCTGTATGAATTCAATGGTAGTTTTATTGTTCAGTGCTAAATTTATTGTTTGATTATTGTGAGAAAATGGAATAGTTCTTTTTGACAAATATATAAAGTAAATGAATAAATAGACAGTCAACCTTTTGTGTCTTTGTGTAACTGAAAAAAAATTTTTTTGTTTTAGAAAATCAGATCCAGCCAAGAACATAGTGTGCTGAATGAATGTAAGATAAAGAGAGGGAGAGGAAGTTGTTCTAGACCATTCTGTGTTTCTAATCCCATTCTTACTTACCCTTAATTTTCTCTGCATGTTTCTAGTTCCCAGTGACTGTGCTCAAGCACTTCCATTTATGCTTTCCGCAGTAGTTTGGAGAATGGAAGCTTCTACTGAGTCAGCTTTTACTTATAACACTACTCTATAGCTCATGTACATTGCCATCTATTTAGGTGAAGGAAGTGGCTAATAAAATGGAAAAAATTGAAATAGCCAAGTTAGAAATAGTCTGATGGTGATCTGAGTAGGACATTAATGTCAGGAAAAATATGATAAAATATCTTGCTTTAGGTAAGTTTTCAGTGGAATATGAAGTGCCTTGAGTGTTTGTGACTACTGTGAATTACTCTTATATTTTCCTCTTAGCATTTGGCGGAATAGACTGGAAGATTAAGATCAGGTAGCAAGAGTTATTTTCCTAATTTTGGTCCAGACAATATTGACATTTGACAATTAGAATTGAGATAGGTCTTAAAAATATTCAACTCAAATGGAAAAAACTTTTGACACTTCTGCAGTTCACAAAATATCAACAGTAGAAACATTACTATGCCATAAAGAGTTTTAAATGAATGGGACTCAGTGTTTTGCCAGAGACTATGCTTTGCTTTGTGACAGGTCAAATTCTTCTGGAAAATGGATCAATTAAAACTGGCATGTAAAATAGTTTTAGCCCCCTTCTTTAATATTGTCAAAACAGCCCTGAAATAGCAACTTACCATATACGCCTCTTTCCTGTGTGTGAGGTCATCTTGTTTTCAAAAGCCAGGATAGACTTTAATAAATGCTCCTGTTAATAAATAACACATGTTCTTTTATGTGTGTTCAGTATGTGAAAGGAGTTTTCACCTCTTTTTTGATAGAAAGTCAGAAGTGTCTGGTAGAAAATTTAAGTTAGTAGATTAAGATTTTATTCAGAAACATCTGAGAGACCTATGAATTGTTGAAATCATAAGTATGATACTTAGCGTTTATATAAACTTTTATATTTCTTCTAGTCCCTATATAAGCATTCACATTTATATTTTTACTTTATGAGTATATTAAAATTAATAAATTTGTTGAATTGCAATAATCTGTGTTAAAATTCATCATTAACATCACAAAAGGAAGTGCTTGAAAGCCAGAAAAATACCGGTAGCAGGGATGCATGTTTGGGTGGCTGCATTGAGGTACAGTTGGAGGTAGCTGAATTATTCCAAATCCAAAAAGTTGACACCAGGCTTTCATTTATATCCATTGCCCTGAGGTTGTGAGAAGTGCCAGCCAGTAATGGAAAGAAAACCACACCAATCTGGTTTAGCATGTTAAAATTTGCAAACTTCTTTTTTTCTTTCTGGAAAGTTTGTTACTTCACAGAGCTTTTAGGAAATTGAATTCCCCTTTATTAAGTTTTAATTTTGTGAATGTGAATGAGCTTAAAAAAACGGGTAAAATAAAATGTGCTTTGAGGTCAACAGGAAGTGTAAAAGTCTATTAACCTGCATATTAAATGAATGATTTGCTTTCCAGAATCCGAGCGTTGCTCTGGTTTTCACCTCAAACATTTTAATTTACATCCCATGAGAACAATTGGAATGGCCCATCATTTAAATGTATGTAATTAATTTTGATAGGTTAACTTAAATATTAAACAAGTATTTACTATACTATTCCTCTTCTCTAGCAAAACCTGACTCTTAGCACAACTGATGCATTTTAAGGCACGACATCAATAACTTCCAGAAGTTTTCATTTGAAGTTTAACCAAAAAACAAAGATGAAATTTACAATTGATAAGCACTGGATTTTATTTCCATAAAGGTTATTGAAGAAAAATTTGCCCTCTTTTACACCCAATTTTCTGAATACTTGAAAATGAAGAAGTACATCTAAGCCTAATCTCTTGTGGAATTTATGGGTTTTTGGACTAGACCCTATGATGCATCTGGCTAGATCTGTCATGTAGGCTATTTCTATCTCCCACGCCACCTTTCTTGGACAAAATGGGAAATGTAGCCTTTACACATGCAGGAAGGTTAAAATACCAGTGCTCTAAACTGTTATACTTAAAAAAAAAAAGAAACCACTTTCTATTGGAAGAAAGACTCAAAGTCAATCTTTTGTCATGCTTCTTGTGGTGGAAATGATTTAACAGTAATGACCAAATTTTTCAGGAAAAAAACATAGGTCCCATTTTTCCTTCACTGGTGGCATATAAACCACAGGCAAGCTTGTACACCTCAGGTATAGTGAATTCCTGCTGTTCACAGAATCCCTGGAAGCATTAAAAGGTAACATTTGGGAGACTATTTCCATTCTTGACATTGACAACTTTCTCCTATAAAAATAGGGAGTATACAGTAGGTTCATAACTTCCACTGTAATAATTTTGGGAGTTTTAAAAACAGATTATAGATGTAGCTTCATGTTTGTGCAACTTCTACGATTTTCAGAAAAAAAATTAAGCTACATTCCACCTGTCCTTGCATAGGGATTTTTGTAGATAACCTAGCCAGGGAGCTACTGTGGCATTTGGGAAACTCTGTACTTCCTGATGCAAGAGCACTGTTCTTTACTGCAGACCTCTCTGAGTCAGGACCTAAACTTGATTCTCTTACATCCCAAACTAGTGACCTAATTTTCAGAATATAGTGTGTGAGCATGCTTTCTCTCTCAGCTTTCTCAAAAAAACCTTTGTGGAAAGAGAAATGCTTCTTGGCTTGGATGAAACAGCATATTTCAATGATATTTCATTTAGTTGAGGATGTTCCGACCCTCTCTAATTACAAGCCACTGTTATAAACTGGTTATGGCTTTGCCAAACATTAACAGGTTGGGCTGCAACATTCCATGATTGTTCTCTGCCTTAGGCTGAATATTTTGAAACCAAAGGTTTAACCATTTTGTAGACCAGAGAAACTGGGCTTCTTCCACCAAAGTGTAAGTACCACTCTAGTGTTTGGAGAAGGACTTTCAAATTTGACAGGCAGAAGACCTGGTGCACTGAAGATGTCTTTTTCAGTTCTCATGGAAATTCAGTCGACTCTAGCTTTTGACAGTCTAAATCTGTCAAACTCTCTTTGGTTGCTTCTGTCCTGACTGTACTCTGTTTTTGCAGAATTGCCCGACGGGCTGAAGTGCAGAGGATGTCCTGGGAGATGGTCAGGGTTGATGTACAGGGCACTGACGACTACCATCACTTCCCTTTCCTGAGTGGCATAGAAAGAAATCTCTCTTTGAAATTCTGAAATTAGAAATGTGACTAAAATTGAGCTATCGTGGCTCATGGACTAGGAATTCACCACAGAGTTGTTGCTTTATCAGTACCACACTTTCTCAGAGAAAGAGCCTTTTTTTTTCTTCTCTAATTTCTGCTGTGAGCAAAACTTAGTAGCCCGTGTGTGGATTGATTATAATCCAAATCATCCAAGTCTGTACTGAGTATCAATGATGTGAGATTGCAGCACAGTTTTGCAACAAGGAGATTTTATTCTTCTGCCCTCTCCACCCCATCCCTTAACATTACAAAAGAGTTTTAATGAGGAAATATTTGGCATTCAAAATTATTCCTCAGTTTAAGAAAAGAAGAAAAAAAAAGCTACTGATGTGTCTTCAATATTCATTATAACGAGTGACTTCTGTTCATGAGCACAGGATCAGAAAGCTACATTCAGTAAAATGTTTAACTAACATTTTTAACATTAACATGAATGATGTAATTCATTCACAGAAAGCGAAAGGACATTCAGATTTCCCCAGGTCACTGCTTTGCCAATATAAAGGCCAATCTACTAGTTTAGCAACTTATGTTTCAGTGTGCCACCCTCCAGTTAGGACTTTCAAGAATCCACCTATGGAAGGCAGTGTTTCACCTGCAGCTCTGGAAGCGTGACAAATGAGTCCCCAGTTCCTCATTTCCCAGAACTCCAAGAAAATCCTTCCGAGGCAATGACTCATAAAATGCCTTACACCAATCTCAGTAATAAGCTATTTTTTTTCACTTGCTGTGGCCATTCATTTCAGCTTTCCAAAATGTCTTTTTTGTACTTTGCACAGGGTGGTCTCATACAATTATGTCAAGGAGGTCTGAGCAGGAAAAATCCCTCCTGGAAGAATGCCACAGTGCTGGTGGAGGCTGGTTGTGGCTCTGTCTGCACCAGGATTTTGCCAGACTGGCCTTTTACGTGAGGGAAGCTGCAGAATACAGCAAGAAAGGTAGTGTTGGAGCAGAGCTTGTCAGATGGTGATGGGGAACTGAAGCTGAAATGCTGCAGCCTCATTCCTGTGTGGATAAAAGACTGGTGTGGGGTTAACAGGTGATTTCACCTGCGTACCCTTGGTTTCCTACAGCAGCTGTACAGAATAGTGCAGAACTTCCACAAACCTCTTGTGACTGCTTTGTATACTGGTCTCAAAATGAGTTAACAAATACATCTCTTTGCTAAAATAAATACATTCAATTGGGTCATAGAGTCATAGAATAATAGAATGGCCTGGGTTGAAAGGGACCATAAAGATCATCCAGTTCCAACCCTCCCTGCAAAGGGCAGGGACACCTTCTAAGCCCTGCTCAACCTGGCCTTAAGTGCTTCCAAGGATGGAGCATCCACAACTTCTCTGGGCAACCTGTCCCTCTGTCTCGCCGCTGTCACATTAAAGAATTTCTTCCTGTTATCCAGTCTAAGCCTACTCTCTTTCCGTTTGAAGCCATTCCCTCTTGTCCTGTCACTACAGGCTCTTGTAAATAGTATCTCTTTGTCTTTCCTGTAGGTTGCCTTCGGGTACTGGAAGGCCATAATTAGGACACCACCTTCTCTTCTCCAGGCTGAACAATCCCAATTCTTTCAGCCTTTCCTCACAGCGGAGGTGCTCCATCCCTCTGATCACCTTGGTGACTTCCTCCAGACTCGCTCCAACAGATCCATGTCCTCCCTGTGCTGGGACCCCAGAGCTGGAGGCAGCACTGCAGGTGGGGTCTCACCAGAGCAGAGGGGCAGAATCCCCTCCCTCCCCTGCTGCCCACACTGCTTTGGATGCAGCCCAGGACACGGGGGGTTTCTGGGCTCCCAGTGCACATGGCTGGATCATGTCCAGCCTCTCACCCACCAGGACACCCAAGTCCTTCTTGACATGGCTGTTCTCTGTTTATCCCCCAGCCTGCACTGATACAAAAAATGAGAGGCTGTTTATACCTCTGCCAATTGTTGCCCAACTGTGGGGCAGCGGGGAGCAGACAGGGAGGGCAGGCAGTGCTTTCTTTTGGCTCTAACATTGTTATACTCAATAACCTTTTCATCATTTCTTGAAAATTTTCTCATTATTTTTATGAGAAAAAAAAAGACACCCACTCTTGAAATAATTTTTGAACTGGATATGAAATTAGAGCTGATCTGAAATTTTCCATAAATTTTTCCTCATTGAGCATGTAGCATCTCTGGCATTGTCTTTTTATGTGCAAAAATTTCAATTTTAATATTATTTTCTATTCTCCAGTGGCAAAATTGAAAAACAACAGAATATTTTGGATTGACTCCTTGGACTGCAACTGATTTAGACTGACATCAATCTGCATCTCCTCATCATACTACACTGTACAAAAATAGCTAAGAATAAAAGCTGCTACTATTTTCCCCTGAGGAGTGTATTTCTTTCGCCTCTTAAAATCTACCTACAGACTTCAGAGAGAAGGTTCCCATCAAGGGACGTGACTCTGGATAGTGACACATGTAAGGAGTTTATAGTGTTCAAGCATCTTTTCCTCTGTGCTGAGCATAAGCAGAATAAACACAGCCTGGGAACACCAGGCAGTTATTTATCAGGTAATGTGCAGAGCAAACAGCTGTGCTGTTCGGCCACTATCCTGAGCACTGATACATTCTGCTCCCCCATAGGGCACTAATAGGATGGCAGCAGTGGGGGGAGCTGGGTACCTGATCCACAGAGGTGACAAATTGCTCTATTCCATCCTCTGTTCTTTGTGTCTGCTTGTTTGTTTGTTTTGGTTTTTTGTTTTTTTTTAGCCCTGTGAGGTTTTACAGCTTTTAATGTCAACATTTCTTCTCTTGAATCTGTAAACTGCTGACTATCATGATTTCAACAGCTACAGTCTGTCTAGGTTTTCACTTTGCTTATCTTGCACGGCTCTGGTTCATGTATGTTCTCACACGTTAGCACAATTTTCTCAGTAAAACTGTGCCAGGATTACAGATCTGTGTTGTACCAAGCAACACATTGGATTGCAGGCTGCTAAGAGTCTGGGTATAATTCACACAAAGTACAGTTCCCTTGAGAGATGTGATACTGCAGAGAGTTTCTGTTTTAAAATAGTCAAAAAAGTTTCAGGCACAAAAAAGTATTTATCTGTCTGTTCTGGTTTGGAATGAACTTAACAGCCTCTTGCAGAATGAAAGTTTAGGTTTTTGATTTACTTCTTTTTAAAACAGTACAAAATATTTGTGATTTTTTGCCTTTTAAGATTTTACAGATCATGAACACAGAACAATAAAATGTGCATATTAATTACTCTATCCCAAATACTTGAAACGTATTTTCAAGTTATGATTAGAGATTTTTCTCCTTAGAAAGGTGCCCCTGCATTGCTAGTCATGAACCAATCAAATAGCAGTTCATCCCAACAAGCAGGATGTTGGGCAAAAATACCAGGCAGCCTGTATGGGTGATCAGGAGCTCCTGGCAAAATTCACAGATAAGAAGACAGTGGAGAGAAGGTGGCAGCAACAACAGGTAACGTGGAAGAAATACAGAGATACCATCTGAGCATGCAGAGACACTATCTGAGCATGCAGAGACAGGGGAGAGAAAGGCAAAGGCAAATTAGGAGAGGAAGGTCAAAGGAAATAAGAAGGACTCTCTAAGTGCACAGGTTCTGAAGGAAGACTGGTGAAAATGTTTTCTGCTGCTGAATAGAAAAGGCGGAGGTGCTGAACTCCTTCTTCATGTCACTCTGTACTATCAAGATTGGACTTGATCAACTGCAGGCCCAAGAGAGCAGGGGATAATTTGTAGGTAAGAAAATTTACCCTTGGTGGAAGATGGCCAGGTCAGGGAATACTTAAACAAACTGGACACATGTAAGTCCATGGGCCCTGATGGGAATGTCTGTCTTGGGCACCTTCTGGGGCTGTTATGGGGGTAGTGCCTGCAAAATGAGAACAAACTGCACAGATTGAGGAGGGATTTCCCACTGTGTTTTTTGTCTGGACTCCACTTGTGCTGCAAGAGGGGCCCAGTCTGTTCCCCTTGTGCAAATATGTGCTAGGGCAGCCCTAGGGGAAGATGCATGTTTCTGAGGATCAAAGAAGTAAGGGTTTAAGGAGGGAAAAGGACATTTTTAACCACAAGCCAATACTGACAGAAGACCAAAAGGGATGACAAAGAAATTATGAGATGGACATTAAGAAATCTTTTTTCAAACAGATTTGAATTTTTGGACAGTGTGGGCAAAGGGGGGCATATGACTAGGTTTTAAACTTAATTCTGGTAAATTATTCAAGTAATTTTGCGTTTTGGTGCCTGAATATGTCTTGATTTGGCATCAAGTTTACCCCCCTATGTGGACTGTGCAGATAAATGATGTTTATCTTAAGTGATGATTCAGCTTACCTACTTGGCATCACGAAGTACATGATTTTGTGCATAATTTTCTTTTTGCTGTGGGAACAGATAAGTTTGTTAACATTTAACAGTTTGTTAACTGGCAGTGACCAAGTGTAGACATGCATGTGCATTCATGTTTTCTTCTAAGGTTATGCCAGACCTATGTTTCCACCAACAATGAAAGAAAAAAGAGAGAAATTTTTTTAATCATTATTTTTATAGAGTTTTACATTTCTTTCTCTGGTAATCAGCTGACAAAAAAGATGGAGAGAGACTATTACAAGGGTCTGTAGTGAGCCAACAAGGGGGAATGGCTTTAAACTGAAATAGAGTAGGTTCAGATTAGATATTAGAATGAAATTCTTTGATGTGAGGGTGGTGAGACACTGGCACAGGCTGCCCAGAGAAGCTGTGGCTGCCCCATCCTTGGAAGTGTTTAAGGAGGCTGGACAGGACTTGTAGCAACCTGGTCTGGTGGAAGGTGTCCATACCCAGGATAGGGGGTTGGAACTAGATGACCTTTAAGGTTCCTTCCAACCCAAACTGTTCTGTGATTCTATGATTCTATCAGATTTTAGAAAAGCTAAAGTCAGGTGAGGGCCAGTCTTTCTGCATAATTAGATTCAGTGGCTACACTAGATCTGTCCACAGGATAAGCTGAAAGTTTGTGTGAAAAAGGTATCAGAACCAACCATTTTGCTGAGAAACACAACTGCATTTCTGTCAGTGGCTCAGTTTGGCCAGTGACCATGCGACTTCTTTGATCAATATCACATCACTTGTCTATAACATGCCTCTTTCATGAAAGAAAACAGGAACGTGAAGAAATGAACAACAAGTCACCTGGGGCACTATAGTAGTTCAGGAAGATTCAGTTTCACACTGAACTCATGGAAATAAGACTGTTTTTTTTTTTTTAATGGTCGAAATATTTGAGAACATTTCTATTTACATTAAACACAGAGAAAAGGAGGTAGGACAAAGGGATGGGAAAAGAGCTTGTGCTGTTTCACCGCAGTAACAGTTGTCAAAGTGATGTAATTCTCTGCAGGGTGGAAATTCACTTCTTTTTTACAAAGAATCTCCCCTGAAAATCTGGTGGTAACTTTTGTGATGGGTGCTTATTTCCAAGTCCTTGTTTGCCTAAAGTGGAATCCTAATATTGCATAACTTCAATTTTTGTGGCTTAGCAAAGATAACCTTATTATTTCTGTTATTAAAAGCTGAGTTCTTAATACAAATAAGAAAACTTTTTAAGGCTAGTTATAGGAACAGCAGATTAATCTGTTAGGTTTTTACAAATGTAATCAGTCCCAAATGACAGTGGTTAAACACAGTGGATTGGTGAGGGTGACGTAACGTAGCTTCACACAAATCATTGTTCGTTTACAATGGGCACATATCTGATCACTTCTGCTGATTCTCTTCTTTTCCATGCTTATTTTCCTTTGTATTTTTGTAATTCAGCATTAGCTGATTAAACCTCCCCAAATTCTTTGATGACAGAACATGAACTGCACTCATTGTGAAGAAAACGTGTATACCCTCCTTGTTGCAATCTTAAACTTTGCAAGAGCCTGGACAATTCTCAGGCATGTCATGGGAACCCTGATTTCAGTTAGGATGTAAGCATTTTGATGGCTTTTTGAGCAAGGGTTAATTTTGCCCTTTACAATATTTCCTAACTTTTGTAGTATTTGAAAATAAAGTGATGGTTGATTTAGAGCTGATACAGTGATAATGGCATGGCCTAAAATCTGAATCAATTGGTCAGGCTGCTGTATTCATCCAAGCCTCCTTGTAAGGCAGTTCTTTGACCCCTGCTATTATCTCATATTGTACCAATACCACAAGTTACTGTATAATAGCAACTGTGGCTTCCAAAGCATTTATCATGTGTTTACCCCACACTCAGCACAAAATGGCACATTTGGTTTTGTGGTAATCCAGTAAGAAAATCACACTGCTGGGCTGTCCAGAAAACTGGTGCTGTGTTCTGAAGGCAGAGAATGCCTGATACTTCTTGTGGGAAAGAGATGATCTGGCAAGAGTGACTGCTTCAGAATGATTCTTTCCTTAGCAGCTTAAAGCACCTACCTCTACTTACGTATTCAAGAACCTTCTGGAGATGAGGACCCAAATGAGGGGCATTATCTGTACTTCTCACTAGACCATGATGCTGAAGCCCCTTTTATACAGCTCTGGGAGACAGTTTGCTGTCAGTGCAGTATATACCTGAGTTTTAATGTTTCTCTCTAAAAACAATATGAAACAGCCATTCTAGTGAAAATTAACATATTTGTCTTCAGCTAGAAATTCGAATATTTTTAATTTTATATCACAGCAGTAGACATGTTCCCAAAAATGTTGGGGACCAAGATCCAAACTTTCCTGTGCCGAATTCTGAGTTTATTTAGTAGGACATGTTTGTCTTATGGTGAAGTTCTAGCTCATCCCTCAAGAAGCTCAGGAGATTTCAAGGGAACAGCTGGGGATAGATGTGGGGTCCCATGCAGCTCTCTCACATTCACAGGGGACCCTATCCCTGACCTGAGGGATTTCGTTGAACCCTGTCAACATCTATAAACACCACATTTGCACTACAATGATCTCATCTTCTAACCGTTNTCAACATCTATAAACACCACATTTACACTACAATGTGAGGATTATGATCTCATCTTCTAACCATATTGACAAATAATGACAAAATTATTTTAGTTATCATCACTGTATGTTATTTTTACAAATGTATTTCCTCGAATTCTGGTTACAGACAGTGTAGTCAAGGAGATTTTGTGTCTATATTAGAAAGCAAGTTTAGATCCACTATGTTAAAGTAAACTGATAGCTTGAATTATTAAATGCAAGTAGTGGGCCAGGCATTAGTGAAGGAGGTCAATAAAGTTTCTGAGATACTTTTTATTTTGGTTACCAATTCCTGTTTCCAAGAGCTGGTGTCTGAATCCCGTTAAAGCTGGACTTTCCATCATTTTCCATTAAAGAGAAAAATTCTGGGTTGGGCAGTATTACCATCACATCAGACTTCTGCCAAAGCCTCCGCTTGGACTGCACAGCTGCCTTTAAGATGTTTGAAAAGCGAGTCCTTCCACGGTATATCTGAAATCATTGCCTTTTCAAATGAGGCTCATATTACTTTTGGAAATACAGCAGGAGGGCTGTTAAATATGAAATACTAGGCTGTGGAACTAGCTATAATAAATTACTTGCACGTCTTAAATGGGGTTTAGCAGGACATAAGGCTCTGAAGTACAATATCAAAATTAACACCTCTTCCAGCTGCCCATCTCAAACCACAATGCTTCCTTTGTTAAGCTGACAGTTCCCGTGCTGGAGATCTGAACAGGATGGTAGAAGATGCTGAGGAGTTTGGCTGGGTGGGCACCCCATGGTGCTCTCACTGACAGTGTCCATCACAAAATGCAGTCACTGCTGAGATTTTTTTAAAACATGGTACCTGGAGGAGCAGATGCTCATCACCTGCTTCTACCCTGTACCCAGAGCATGGAACAAGGTTTGGGAAGGGGTTGGTCTGTTCTGATCTTCAGCCATAGGGTGTTCAGCACCACTTCATCCACTCCAAAATCACTGTTTGGGCTCCTGTTCCGCTTGTTGGGCTCCAAGGTGGCTCTTCACTTCCCACACATTTGGGCCACAGGACAAAAAGGGGGAGAAGACGTGAGGGGGGACAGGGTTGTGAAAAGAGCTGTGTCTGTCCTCTATTCCAGCATCTCCTTAAGAGACCTGTGCTGAGAGACATCTCTAACTGGAGTCAGCACCAAAAACATGAAAATTAAACCAGACACCCATCATATTAAAAGACAGCAAAGGTAGTTAGAATCATCTCTGATGCCTCACTGGGAAATTTAACTTGGATGATTGCTTGGTAGCCTGAAAGATAGTTGTGGGATGAAACAAATTGATAATGTTGGATAAAGGCGGCAACAGAAGTTCTGTTCAAGTTTTTCTGTTATGTTTTGTAAAGAGGCTCTAGACAAATGCCTGTTCTCTAAGCACATGGTGGTTAGTATAATCTTGTCATAGGTTTCAGAGGAGTCACACAGAAAAAGTTTTGTGGCTAAAGAAGATAGCTGTATGACCCTGAGATTAGCTCAGTTGGTTAGAGCCTGTGTGGACCATTACTTGAAGAATTGGACTTGAAGATCCTTCCAACTCAGAATATTCTGTGAATTTTTTTTTACTCTGAATTTCAGCTCTATGTCCTCTTCTCTAAGGCAAATCCCAGATACTTTTGCATTTGATCATATCTCCCTTGTTATTCACCTCTTGTTCTGATAGAAATTCTATCTCTACCTTCCAGAATGTTCATTGCTGGCCTATGGCCAGCATCTCCCTGACAGTGACAGGTGTGTGTCTTCCAAGACATTAGCTGCCTAAATGTCTCTAAATGCAAGTGACAGAAATTAACATGAACTTTCAATGTCCTGGTAACAGAGGGTGACCAAAACCAAACAAAAGTACTTGTGTGTGTTTGCTCTTTTGCTTACCCACTTACTGATCACAGTGTGAGCAAAGCCAGGGGTGTATTAGCTGCAGTGTATGTCCAGGAAAAAAATAATGCAATTCAAAATTTCCAAGAGAATTGAAAAAGAAGTTCAGTTTTATCATGAAGAACCCTGATTACAAGCTGAATTATTTTCTTTTCTTTTCTTTTCCAGAGTTACTTAGTTTGCCCATATAAATACAAAGCAAATTTTATAGCTGATGGATTTGTTTCAGCTGGCATTTTGTTGATAACTCATAGATCCCAGCTTGATTACTCTGTAAAATATTGAAATATGTTTTCCTAGTGCTGATGTGATCTGAGAAAATAGGTTATGTATCTTAAGCATCTCAGGCAATAAAAAGAAGAAAATTATTAAAATAACACCTTTTTATGTATAAAGCATAAATGCCATTAAGTCATAAATTTACCCCTCCTCACTCACCCTACCAAAATAGTTATTGTTGCTGTTGTTAGCAATAACTGTTAAGTTATCTGGTCCAACAGCTTGTATTTGAAACATCTACTTTAGCCAATTCCTGAGCTGAGTTTTTCAGGACTTTTCCCTGGATTATGATTTACCTTTTTTTCATCTGTGATACAGCAGAAATGGCATGACCCAAGCCCTCTACTGTGTGGAATAGATGTCATAAAGATTATTTTTTATTAATATTACTCAATTATAGCTAAATTTCACTGTCAGGCTATGAAGAAACCTATGAGTTTCCTGTATAAGCCATATGTAAACTTGGCTAGTTAGAAAATATTCACACCTTCAGAGTGAAGCATGTGTTGTTAAAAGATCTCTATTAAAATCTTCAGTTTATTAAACTGAAAAATGGTAGGAAACTTGCAGACCTCAAAAGCTATGATATCATTTACTTTCAAAAAAAACCCCCACCAAAATCCTGTATTTCTTAGTGTGAAAGTAGTGAAAGTGTGAAAGTAACTAAACCCTACATGTGTCACTGGAGGTAGCTCCTCAGGCTTAGTCAACATTAGCTGTGGTTCTTTTGTTTAAATCAGTCTTCGAGGCCTGTGAAAGTTAAAAAGGAGAATCTTAAACCTTGGATTTACAACAATTATGTGTTAACCATCATTGACAAGTTTCAGATTCTATATCCATTCATGGATTTTAGATAATGAAGAGGCAACTTCTCTAAAAGGCAACTTCTCTTCCATTTTCCCATGCCCCTGCAGTTTCTAATAGTAGTGACAGTTTTACACAGTGCAAGTAGATGTGGTTTAGATGTTTAAACATGATCTATTTTATAGAATTGTACAATCATATAATGGTTTGGGTTGGAAGGGACCTTAAATATTACCCTGTTCCACCCCCCTGCCATAGTCAGGGACACCTCCCACTGCACCAGGTTGCTCAGAGCTCCATCCAACATTGCCTTGAACACTCCCAGGAATGGGGCACTCACAGCTTCTCTGGGCAAACTGTTCCAGTGCCTCAGCACCCTCACAGGGAAGACTTTCTTCCTAATATCTACACTACTCTCTGTCAGAGCCGTTTCCCCTTGTCCTATCTCTACATCACAATGCATGTTGCTAGCCAGATATCTTAATGCTGCTCATATAGTTGCAATTTTGTTGTTTAGGTCAATACACTCCTGTTTTAATTCAGTAAAACCTCTTGTACTGACCCTGCTTGGGACCCTGCCTGTTAAGGGGGATAGAGATTAAGCATCACATTTTAGAAGACAACTTGGAATTGTTTTTGGAGACTGATGTGAAACAGAAATTTCTTTGGAAATTCCAAGATGAAATATTTTAGCCAGGGAAAATGATTCATTACTTTTGAAAATGTCTCCCCATTTTTTTAGCCAAATTTCATGGGCAGCATGACCCAAACATACAACATAGATTTTTTATCAAGTTCTCAGAATTTTTTTCATAGAATCACAGAATATGTTAATTTGTAAGGGACCCACAAGGATCATCAAAGTCCAACTCCTGGCACCACACAGGATACCCCAAAAATCACACCACGTGCCAGAGAGTTTTGTCCAAACACTTCTTGAACTCTGTCAGGTTTGGGGCTGTGACCACTTCTCTGGGGAGCCTGTTCCAGTGCCCAACAACCCTCTGGGTGAACAACCTTTTTCTAATATCCAGCCTAAACCTTCCCTGACACAGCTTCATGCCGTTCCTTCAGATCTTGTCACTAGTTTCCAGACAGAAGAGATTGGCGCCTACCCCTCCACCTGCCCTCATAAGGAAGCTGAAGACTACTGTGGGATCTCAGTCTGCTCTTCTCCAGGACAAACAAGTCAAGTAATTTTATGATTGGCCTTTTTGTTGCTGGCCTTTTTGTTGAAAAAATATGTTTGCCCAACTCACTTTCTCTAGAAAAAGAATTAATCCTTCCTACAGATCCAAAAGAGCTGAGTGGCGCCAGGCTGTAAATACTACTGTGACAGGCACAGTGTCTTAGAGTAGAACAGGGTGTTGTATTAGTGTTTCTGAATTATGAAAATTAGAGAGCATGGAGAAGTACCTCTTCACGATTAGGAAACATCCTCCTAATCTAATCTGATCTAATCTAATATAATCTATGAAGCATTTACTCACCGTTGTCATGGAAAATCCAAAAATTTTTCACATCAGAGAAGCCAAGTAAAAAGGCTTCTGGGTGAATTGTTGGGACATTGTTGGACACTTAGGGTATCCAACAGCAACATGAAGACATGAAATGCAGTCAATATGAGAGCTAGTATCTTGACTGACAAACATGTTAAAGAGCTAGATGGTGCTGCTTGAAAAGTATCTTCCACTGCTTAGCTTTACTTCTTCACTTTCTAAAGAGAGGTAGAACCGAGACAAAGGGTTTGCATCTCTTTATTTTTCATGAAAGAAAAAAAAAAAGCTGTGTGTTTTAAGGAGAACAGTACAATTCAGTCCTTTCCCAGGAATAAATACTTCTTTCCAGTGTTAAACATAAAGGAAATGAAGTACAAAATTAGGTATTAATCAAAGGAAGATATTGGTTTAATGTTGTTTATGGCTTTGACAGGACCTTGCTGTGGGTTTCTCAAAGAAACCTTTAACTTATTTCTGGTTTTTTTATTTGTGGAGGTGCCTGTGTTTCCTCATGTCTAGGTATATCTCTAGTAGCTATTTAAGAGAGAGGTAGCCACAGCCAGTCTTGTGGCTTATAGCTATTTGATCCTGCAATTGTGCAAAAATCCTTGATCCAGTGCTGATGCTGGGCATATTTATTTCTCGCTAAAGAGCACTTGTGGCTATGTTTTGATGGCCAGGTTTGTAGTTCTGGAAAAGTTAGGGGATTTCAGGAGGCCATTAGTATCTTTTTAGTGAAAAAGAGAATCCTACTAGTGAATCAAGTGAAGCATTAATAGGTAATAATCATCAATAATAAAAGAACATCTCTGGAATAAAACTTATAGTGTAAAATAGTGAGCATCAACTTCAGTTTACTTTCACCTGCCAAAGACACAGTAGAAAGTATACAACTCACATGATGAAGTATAGTAATAAGCATTACATTTTTTAATTCTAACACACCCACCTGTTTATATTAGCAGTGTCACATATTTTTCTCTCTTGCAGTGCTTCAGGGAGTCCACCTATTCTGGAGGAAAAACCACTGAACACAGTCGTATTCTGTACTGAGAAACATATTCAAACAAAATTCTGTTCATTTTGTCAGCATAGCTGTCAAGTTGAATTCTCAGCTCAAGACTTCTGGGAAAAAAAAATTCACACTTCCTCTCCAGCTGACAAATACTGGAACATGTTTTAAAAGTGCGGCTCATTTAACATTCAGGCACCTTACATACCAGAATAACTGTCTTTATTCAGAGAATGATCATACTATTATTTCTGAACTTTCTTATGGAAGTATTTATTTGGAGGTTCAGGGCATTAATTATTAAGATACATTGTTGTAGAATGAAATTTTAAGAAAACATATGAAACAATCTCTGGGGAAGAGGGAGGAGCTCAGACTTCAAGGGTTTTTTAGGCTGTCACAGAGTTCCAGTTTGAGGCTCATGTTACCCTGCTGTGTATTCTCTACTGGGATGTAGGTAAAGTGTCTTATACTTCTCTTGTTATGTATTTTTATATTTAATACTCTTTAAATTGCTGAAAGCTATGGTAAAAAATCCTTCATTCTCACCCAATTTATGCATCTTCTGTTCTATCCTCATCTGTACACTGCTCTTGTCACTATGATATTTGAGTCATTCCCAAATGATTTATTTAATAGCCATCCAAAGTAACTATCCTCTTAAAGGTAGGATATGTATTTAGCAGAGTGATTATTTTGCTTTAATTATGGATGATGAGTGCCATTTTTCATGACAAATTTCTTTTTCTCTTGTATATGACAAAAAAGGAAAATAACTGTTATCTATGATATCATCCTTAGAAAGGGAATGAAGAGCCTTTTGATGGAAGAGGTTTCTAAAGGCTCCTCATTCCCTAACTTTAATTAACATCTGTGAGATGGACCATGAAATTAAAGGGGCATAATGCTGTGGGCATCTGTGCACAGTTGTTTCCCACTCTGCCCACATTTTAAGTCAGCTGATGGCAAGTTGATTTTAATCTGGGCTGGTTAATCTACTGAGCCCTGAGAGAGAGGGAAGGTGTATTAGCCAGGCTCAGCAGCACGAGATTTACCACTGCTGACTCTTCAAATTTATCTGCATTATAATATTTTTACATGAATTATTCAAGCTAATGACCTAGGACTAAGCAAAACTGGGCATTACCAAGGATGATACATCGGGCATTACAGTTTGATATGTAAGTGGCAGGATGTATAGCCCCAGTCTTGCTCTGTGAGTTTCTTGGAGGGACTTAGGTACTTTGATACCCTGAGGCAGTGAATGGGAGAAAACAACAACAAGTTACTCAGCAGGTTAAACAACAAACCTTACTCGAAAACTTTAGAGAATTAATTTACTTGTCAAATTTTAAAGCAATATTCAATCAAAATAAAGCATTTCACAAAGTATTGACTTAGCAAACTCTAACACGTGAAAGCATTAGTTACCCAGATTTTGAGAAGAGGAAATTAGGAGAAGAAATGAGAGAGAGAGAGAGAGAGAGACAGACAGACAGACAAAGGAAAGAAAAATATACCCACTGCCTTGGTACCAGCACAGTCTCAGATGGAATCCAAGACAACAGGGGCACAATCACGTGTATCTCTGTGCAACTGCTTGTATGTGCTCTGGTCTCTCAGGCCCCTGACTCCAGGTGGGGCTTTCAGTGTGCCAGTGGATAATAGCCACTCTGGGCTAGACTAGAGGTTCCAGGCCAGGGGGTGTGAAACAGTGCACTCTCCCACCTTGGCATAACTTGCCCTGCCCCATTCTTTAGTTGTTTTGAGCCAGTAAACATTTTTTCTGGTCTCTCATACAGGACCAGGGAGAATGGCTTCAAACTGAAAGGCAGTAGGTTGAGATATTAGGAAGAAATTCTTTACTGTGAGAGTGGTGAAGCCCTGGCACAGATTGCCCAGAGAAGTCATGGCTGCCCCATCCCTGGAAGTGTTTAAGGCAAGATTGGATGGAACTTGGAGCAACCTGGTCTAATTGAAGGTGTCCCTGCCCAAGGCAGGCAGTGGAACAAGATGATCTTCCAGTCCAAGTCATTGTGTTGTATTATTCTATGATACTGCTAGTCACTGAGAAACAAGAAATCTGTATAATTATTTCTTAGGCAAATGGAAGCTGAAACACTGAAGCTGTTATATGATCATTGCTATAGTATCTTCTGTGAAACTCAGACCAGTAAACATACAAAAATAGAGCAAAATTGTCAATGAATGCAGACTTCTTGCCAAAAAATATACGTGTCTGCTTCAAGTCTATTTGCAAATTAACATTCAATTTATCAAGCTCTACAGGCCTGAACACTCTGTGCAATCAGAACTGGGATCTGGATATTCATCTCACAGGCAAATGTCTATTTTCTTGCTATTCTATGACTGATGAGAACCAAAGGAAAAATCCGTAATGTATGTTCTTCTCTGAGCCAAGCTTCTGGTTCTATTGTTATTCTCTCCTAATCTTTTAGTAAACACTGAAGATATTTGCATGAGCAAACTTATTTTTAAAAGAAATTAATGGAAAATATATATTTTTTCTTTGTTTTGCTTTCCTAATCTTTTTTCAAGTCTTTCATGTAAACCCATGATCATTAAAATATTTAATCGCTAACCTTTGTTTATAGTAAATCATTTCATGCAATTCCTCAACAAAATGTGAAACTTCATTCCTCTTCACAAGCTGTTAAGGCACCTGTAAAAATATGTTCTTGTTTATCATTTCCTGTTTATACTGGATTTTTAAAATATATTTTCCTGACTACATATTTACTGTCAAAGTTCTGTAGGTATGTGTCACTTGTTATATTATAAAATGAACGAATGACAAATTTATCTTACAAATGTTTATAATCTCCCTAATGTAGAACACCAGGTTGAGGTGGGACCACCCTCAACTAGATCCCCAAGATCCCAGTGTCTCTGCCTTAGAAACCACAATCTGGGTGGATCCAGTATTGCCAGTGGCAGCTTTTCCTAGACCACGGCTATGTGTGAAAAGTCTTTCCACATATTGCTGGAGGTCATGTGCAACCTGCTCTGGAGAAACCTGCTTTAGTAGAGGGGTTGGATGAGATGATCTTCAGAAGTTCTTTCCAACCCCAAGCATTCTGTGATTCCATAAAAGGCAGAGAGCACAGAATGCACAGACTAGACCCATGACAGATTTGGTCCATATATATGCATGTGTATAAATCCTGCAAAGATCAGGAATGATAGCCTAGTTCTAAACCAGTTTTCTCTAGAGAAGTTAGACAAACTCATTTGTTAACATAATTCACCACGCAATAGAGAGCCCTGAAAATCTCCTTGAGCTGGGCTTTCTGAACAGGGCAGAAACCCCCCAAAAATTTGCCTGGGACAGTATCTCAGCATGATGCTGCCATGTATCATTTGCAGCTCACAGCCAGTCAGCTGCCTGGTCAGAAAGGCAGCAATGGTGCTGACTGCATGGGGGAGGACATTTCTTTGGGTCTTGCGGTGGAAAGTTCTGTTTCTGCGCTTTTCTTGTAGCATCCTGGCAGCCATAGCATAGTTGACCTGGTTCCAAAGCCTGAATGGACTGTGTCCCCTTCCACAACAGGCTCAAAACCTGTTGGACAGCTTCTCTCCTCCTCACTTTTGCAGGCATATAAACTTTGTCTTTCAAAGACTCTGTCCTCCAAGCTTTGTGCTCCTTCTAGTGCTTCTAGTGCAGTTGTGTGAATCAATAACAAGAGCTAGCTGAACTTCACAATAAACAGAAAAAAAAGGTGCTTTCACATTTCTTTCCCTCTTTTCCAAAAATTTCAGAGCATATGCAAAAATCCCTGATTGTGTTTGTTAAATGTCTCCAGTCTCATGAGCATAGTTATTCTTCTTGTAACTAGAGCAGATGCTGTGAAACAACCTTTGTCTCATCCACTAGTATCTTGGACAGAACAAGAGTGATGCCCTGTGGAGTCACTGGCACCCGAGAAAGAAACATCTGCTCTTGTAAAACAGCCAAAGTCCTTTAGTGCTAGGCACAGTCTTTCTTTGTCCTCCAGCCCTCCCAACTTTGCAGTTTTTAAAGGACCGGAGGACCTTAAATCTCACAACTCAACCACACCAAGGTAACTAGAAAACTACTTTCAAGATTCCCAGCTAGTACAATTTCATCTTCATTGGATGAACAGGTAGCTGAGAGGACAAATAAGGGTGTTTCTAAAGTATTAAGTCTGTGGGTGGACAGTGGAAGGACTGATGGATTTGTGAAAAAGGAATAGTATGAGTATTGTGGATTCCTGAGACTGGAGAGAAAGGGAATTACCAAGGAATTGTCACAGGCATTGCCAAGCTGTTTCTGATTCCATAAAAATTTCCATTCCCTGCTTGCACAGATGAAAGTGATGGCAGTCCAGCAGCCCTTCCAGGTCGCAGCAGGAGATCCCACAACAGGACTGATGTGTTCAATTTCACCAACTCTGCTGTTGTTATTTCCTTTTCAACAAATGTATATAGTGATTTTTCAATGCAGTTTGCATTTCACAAGCTTTGAGGAAGTTTCAGGATGTACCTTTCATGCCTATTGAACCTGCCTCCTTTCATGAGACTCTGTTTCTGATATGCTGAGTTACACTACACTTAGCTATTCAGTGAGGTATTTTGGCATTGTGTTTGCTGGTCCCTGTTTAAAATAAAGCACAACATAGGAACGGGATGGTGGATTTTAATGCACCATTATTTTGTTGCATACATGAAGCTTGATAATATAATGTAGATCTTTCTTTTCCTGGTATGTCTTCTGTCTCTCCCATTCACTTTAAGCCATCTCGTAAGATTTGACCCAAGTCGAAGTTCAATTGTTCAGGACTTGTATGTTCCACCTTAACAGCATAAATGCGAAAATCAATAAACTCTTGCTTTTGTAAGCAATATTTTAAAGTAGATATATAAAAATACCTACTAAGCATTGACACTGCTTTTATTGAGGTTGCTGTGTGGGTCTTTTATTAGAAGAGAGTTAATGTAGAACACAGATCAATACAGATGGTATTATTTAGAAAATATTTTTGGCCTTCTTTCCACATACTTCTGATATGCAATATTCCATAACTTCCCAAGTGACTTTCAGCCTCCTTGTCAATGACTGTAAAAGGCAGCTTTCTTTTTCCTGACAGTTGCAGGCTGAACCTTGATGAAACACAGGGACTGAGGGTGGGCTCAGCACGGAGCTGAGGG
The DNA here is from genome assembly GCA_013397135.1 of Pachyramphus minor. Taxonomy (NCBI): domain Eukaryota; kingdom Metazoa; phylum Chordata; class Aves; order Passeriformes; family Tyrannidae; genus Pachyramphus; species Pachyramphus minor. The sequence goes on along the minus strand of VYXB01007292.1, from coordinate 323,649 downwards.
GATGGGAAGAGGGAGATCACAGGACATGTACACTGGTATGCCGGGGAGCACAAGCTCATGTGCTGCCTGAGCAGAGCCTGACAGATGGCAGAGAGACAGGGACCTGCTGCTGGCCTCAGAGAGGATGAAAACAAAGAATTTTCTTCTGAAAACTGCATAGCATCCTTGCAGATACCCATGCCAAGCTGCTGGGTTGAGAACAAGAGCAGCAGAAAGGATGGTGCACAGAGACAGACAGTGTTAATTTACGAATTGTTTTGATTTCACTCTGAGTTTCTTTAAACTTTTGTGAGCACAGACCCCAGGTTTTGTAGATTCTCGCACCATTTTGTTATTTTGTTGCCCTTTTTTTAAGAACCAATTGAACGTTCTTCTCACAGCTCATCCCCTCCCACCTTCCACAGGTGTTGGCAGGGGGAAGGACCCCTGCTCTTTCTCCTGATGTTTCTGCCTGTCCTTCCTCACCCCATCTCCCAGAAGCCTCCTCCTGGCGGGTGTAACTTGGGTTATCTTGTCCCTGGGTGGGTAGATGAGGCTGGGCACCATGGCAGTGCAGTAGCAAGCAACCCAGATACGCTTCCTACGTCAGTGCTAGAGCCCTTCCCTGAAGTTGTCTCTTCTCTCTTCTCATCTTTACTAGGTATTACCACACCATTTTAGCCTTTTTTATTTGTCCATCTGTCTTGATTTCTAAGTGCTGCTGTCGTGTCTGTGAACTATAGATGATTTGCTATGTACTATGCATCCCTAAATTAACTCCTCTTACACACACCCCTCTCCTCCCACCCCTGCTATCTTCTGTCTCCTTTCCCCCATCCCTACACACTCCTATGTTTTGAAACAGCCACATGGGTGAAAACGTGAAAAGTAAGTCTGTTATGCTGTGTGATCTATGGTAATTTATAGCAGAATCTAATCCCTTCCCTCTTGGTGGTTCCTGGCTGTACCCTCCGAGTAACTTACTCAATGCTTTAGACAGCTGAATAATCGGTTTTGGCTATGTCGTATCAGCCCAACTGTGAGTCCACATGAGCCTGGTGTGGTCTACACAGACCAGACTAGTGTCTCTTCCAAGGGTTAGTGTCTCTGTTGTGACATATTCCTGTGCCTGTGGGTGTATGGAGAGCATAGTCAGCCAGCAGGACGGGACAGGACTGGGAGCTGGTTTGGGATACCTAGGAGAAAAGTTCACTTCGTTATCCATATGCACCCCTGCCTCAGCTGTGACTCTAATGGAAGCACTCCCCTGGAATGCAGTCTGAAAACATTGTTAGAAGGTTGCCAGGCATAAGCTGGGAAATAATGGGAAAATACTGTCAGACTGTGATTTTGTGCGGTTTTTTTTTAAAATCTGGGTAACTATTCTGTCTTTGAGACAGTCCCTTTGGGAATCATTAAGAAAGAGCAAAGTGATGCTTAAACACATGATGTCTCTTTGGTGTAGAGTTGGGATTCTAGGAATGGAAGTTGATATTTTTACATGTATGCAATACGGAACTGAATTCCGTAGTTGCTGTCAGGTCACTGTTTTTCTTTTCAGGAAATTATCCCAGAAGTTCACTGTGGAGGTTTCCCCCTAAAAGGGTAACAATGATTTTGCTTGACATGTCCTATACTGGAAAGTTTACTGAAATAGAAATTAACTTTACATAGGAATGTGATTTTTTTTTTCTTTTTAAAAGAAATACTTGGACCAGTAGACAGGCTATGGTAGGTGGAATCATATCACTAAAATGTGCTGATATTGGAGATTGTCCTCAAAGGCTATTTCCTCCACTGAGGCAGAGGTGTTTTACCAGATTTTAACTCATAAGATTTCTTGTTGAACCATTTAGTATTGACAATAATAATAAACTCTCTTTCTAGAGAAGTAAGAATTTTCTCCAAGGTTGTGTAAAAACAATAAATTTAGGACCTTGCAATGTCATGTTTATTGATCTTTTTACAGAGAGGAACTTGACTGACCAGCTTGGTCCCTTCAGCCATTCTCTGATTCTTCACCCAAGGAATTATTTCAGAAGTTAAATGCCATTACAGGCTTTCTGCTATTCATATTGCTTCTTTAAAGTGAGACTTTATTTTCAGAAATCATAATTGTAAAATTTAACAGTGTTTAAAATTTGACTGCTTGAAGAGGCTCTGCAAGCTCCTTGAGAGGACTGTCAGGTTAGCATGACATGGTGGATAGAGCTTAGGCCAGAGAGGCTATTCCAGCTCCTCAAATAAGGGGAGAATACTTGGTGGGGAGAGTCATTAGCTAAGGAATGCAATGACAAAACAGCACACTATTCCGTGGCAGTACTGGACACTTTGCAGGATCATAGAAATCTTGGCTTCCTTTCATCAAGGGCCTTTAAGCAGCTGAATGATCCAACTACATTCGAATGCCTCGCAGAACAAGTGCTGATTTCTTAGTGTTACATTAGGTTTTTGAAATCTAGCATGTAAAACTACATGAAATTCATTAAAATAAAAAATGAAGTATTATATTTCTTTTTATCTGAGTAGGGAATTGTATTGCTCTGTAACTGACAGAGTGATTAGGGACTTTAAAACTGTGCAAATACTTCTGGCTTCATAGAAAATAATTGTTTTGATTCACAGTTTTAACATGGACTCCACTCAGGAATGATCTCAATACTACCGGATTATAAAAATTAACTTTTTTTTTTTCTTTTTAAACTTGAATGGAAAATAATTCTTCTTTTCATTCACAATGAAAAACAATGTGTTTGCTCCAGTTGCACTGTTATGCATCTTTTAAAAGTCAAGATTGATTATTCATGTTTCTTACAGCAAATCTGTATTAGTAGAATCACTAAAAAAACCTGATCTTGAATTTAAATGCTCATGGTTCTAATGTGACTAGTCCTGGAAAAACTTGAGTTATAGCATAACTGATGCCTTTTTGGACATTTACTCCAAATTTTAGGGCAGGATTTGATAAGTTTAGCTGGACCAGTTCACCAATCAATTATGGACAATGGTATCTCAATTTAACATGAAGTCTACAGAAATGAATGTGTGGTGGGGTTTTTATTCATATTTAGGGTCTTAGATACGCAGAATGGATTTCATGATGGCAAATCAGAAGACAAGAATGTATGCCTATGTATACCATGATTCTTCCTTATTCAATCTTTAAGAGCTTGCTCTAAAACTCTTCAAGTTGTAGGTCTGTCACTTTTTTCAAAGTGGGGGAAGGGTGAGCAAGGTATGAACTTAACAGTATTTACATTTGAACACTAAACAATTTCTGAAGAATGAGGTAGGAGCTAGTTATTGGAAGAACTATTATTTAGTTTAATTGATCCCAGCTGGGCTTGGAAGAGATTCCGGCCAAAAGCATGCAAATACTTGCCAAGAGCCTGTCATATTTGATAGCTCACACTGCTATGAACTTGGCTAAGAGAGGTCAGTCACATAGCACAAACTAAGCTCTCCTCCACTGTATCCAGGCTAGCTTAAAAATGCAGATATGTTGCCAGCTGACTAGCAAGCCTTTCTCCTTTCAACCTTGTTTTAAGAGGCCCCTGGTTTCTTGGAAGTGAGGGAGTCCAGCACTGTGAAGCAACGGGAAGATGTTCCACATATGGAGCAATTGGGCAGACACAGCTGCTGTAGGATCCTCTGGGCATCTGTTTTCATTAAAATTTCACTTGTGCATTTGACCTATCATCTGGATTCAGCCCACATCACTGGTAAAGGTACACAGTGTATGTAACACCACTAATTAATCAACTTTTCTTTAAAAAAGTCCCTGTGTCAGAAGTACCTTCTTCTTTTTAGGATACCTCCCCCTCTGGCTTTTGCTAATTTTGTTAAAGATTAGAAAAGTTTGTACAGCATAATTTAGGACAAACAGACTGACACAACAAATATCCTGTATTTATTACAGGAACAGACACCTTAAATCTGATGACTTTCACATTGCTTTTCTTCTTTGATAACTACCTGAATAATCAACAATTTTAAAGAAATACTGGACATCTAGTTAAAGACAACTAATTTGTTATTCAACTGCACCATTCCTTTTCAACTCACTTGGTAAGTATAACTGTTTATGTTGATTGAAAAAGCTAAGAAGACACCTCTTTCCCTGTAGAGATACACTGAGTTCCCTCTCTCTGTTTTCTCTGTTGGTCTGTAATCACCATGGTAAAACTCTCACAGACTCTGGAAAAGCATTTCCACTTTGCCTAAATAGTTAAATATCCTTGGACCAGAGGACTGGAACCTCTACAAAGGGCTTATTTTTTCCTTTTTTCTTTACTCTTTGTTTCCCTCTTACCCAGTGAATACTTAAATACAAAGTGGAAAAGTCCAACAGGAGAGATGAAGTCAGGGAAGATCCTCTAGGTCAGAGGAATTGGCTTTCAAATGACATTGTGCCACTGGAGTGAAACAAAGTTATCCTTCCATAGCTGAAGATCTCACTCATTTAATCCGAAGCACTGGCCTTCTCCTTTTCATAATGAAGACTTTCAAGGAACACTTTCATGGCGAAAGTTAAACGACTATTATAAACCTAATTACTCAACTTTCATAACATGTGTTACACAGGTTCATTATTGTTGAATTTGGCAAGTAAGATATAGGAACAAACAAAATAAATAAAGTAAGGGTTTTACCTATCACAGGCAATAAGAAATGGAGTATGGAGATTCAGGAAACAAGTCAAGGGGTGTGAATCATCTAGGCCACAGCCCAGTTGCAATCAAAGCTTGCTGCTCTGTAGTGTTTACTAAATAAAAAATAAGCTGTAAGTCTCTTCCCAGCTCCTGTGAGTATAAATAGATAGCATTTTTATTATTTTTAGATGGTATTCTCACCAGAGAGGCACTCTGGGCAGTTGCAGGGAATTGATTTTCTTCTCTCAGTTGTTTCCAGAATCCAGTGAGGATTCATTTTGATGCGTTACTGCACTGCACCTATTTGGACATTTACTCCAAATTTTGCAGGAAAGACCACTATGAATTTAGGGAGAGTGAATGGTGGGATGTGACAACAAAAGCAGAAGCAAGAAAAAGCCAACAAATGAGCACTCTTGTATTAAAGCATTGAAGAATTAGATTTGTAAAAAATGAAAAAAGTTGGTGGTTATAAATTCTGTGGTCGCTTTAGCTTCTAAAGAAGATCTGCTTCACACTGGTCACATTCAAATATTAAAACCTTTGATGTCTGTGATCATTACACTAACTTTACACCAGCTGCATAGCATAATCCTCTTGCCTTGCAAAGCTACCATTCAGGTGTTAATTTTAAGTGAAAAACTGGATGGTCATGATCACCTTACTGTGTTTTTGTTTAACAGTGTCTGCTTAAGTAGAGGGAACTATGGTCTGGACATAGACAAAAATCAGTAAGAGATTTCTTGGCCCCTTTGTTGTGTAAGCGGGGAACACTCTTAGGTCAAAGTTCAAAGCTGGGTATTCCAATAGAATTATTTTGGCAGTCAGATGCTAGAAACGGATATTCAGATGCCGGCTGTATGTGTTTATACCTGAATTGAGTTCCACCTTTTTAAAATACAACACCTCTTTTGATTTTGTCAGGTGTAAAAATTCTTTACAATGAAGAGAGGCAAAGAAAGGGATTGACCTAAGTCTTGGACTCAAACAATGTGATGTGGGTGGCTGGGCAGAATCAGGCAGACACACATCATTGATTATTTTGTGTTTTCTTGTACATTGCAAGTGTTGAAATTCTGCCTAATTTAGCCTAGTTCAAGATTTCAATGATCTGGGTCCCTGAGCATGTGCCCATTTCTCTAGTTTCCTGGATTGAGGTAGAGCATGAAAAGCAGTGCAGGTCCGGTTCAGACACATGACCAGAAGTTCCTGATGTTGTGGGACATTTTTCATGGTGTTCATGATAGGAATTCAATCAGTTAGTGTCTGCTGGCATTAGCAACACTCATGGTTGCTTTAGGCTAGACAAGTACCACCTTGTCTCAGGCACCAAGTGAAAAAGTAAGTGTACTGTAGATACTTGATACCATATCCTGTTTAACTTGGGCAGTCCTCTTCTGGTATTCCTGACTTGGCTTGTGCTCTTGATTGTAGCAAAATGATTGCAACTATTTTTAGATGTAGGGAACACATTTATGACCAGCAGTGCTTAACACTAAGAGAAGCTGAAGCTTGTAATAGTATCATTTTTTTGGACAAAAAAAGTACATTTCTTAACAAAAGTGAACACTTTTGAAAGCTCAATTGAATGAGGAAGTGGTCTGGCTTTCCACTGAAAATTTGGAGACCATAGATTCTCCTCCAGTTTCACCTTTAGTTTTTAATCCGCTTACTGGAATGTGCTTTGAGAAATTATTCTTTTTATCTAGAATGTTATTTTTAAAATAAATTTTAAGAAACCTTTTTTCTTCCTGCTAAGAAAATTGACATAAAAGTAATTTTATATAGAACAGAGATATCAATGATGTAAATAAATATAAAGAATACAGTGCATAGAAATGACACTTGGAAAAAAAATTCTGAAAATTACTGATTAAAATATGATAATTAATACAAAAAGAAAGTCAAGTTTAATTCTCTTACTCTATGTAAGTTAACCACTTTCTGAAATTCTTCAGTGCTTAGACAGTTATAGAATCACAGAATCACAGAACGCTAGTGGGTTGGAATGGACCTTGAAGATCATCTAGTCCCAACCTGCCTGCCACGAGCAGGGGCACTTTCCACTAGACCACATTGCTCAAGGCCTTATCCAACCTGGCTTTCAACGATGCCAGGGCTGGGGCATCCACAATCTCCCTTGGCAACCTGTTACAGTGTCTAACCACCCTCACAGAAAAAAATTTCTTCCTAATACCTCAATTTCTCCTCTTTCAATTTGCACCCATTACTCCTTGTCCTGTCACTACAGTTTTCCTGATGAAGAATCCTTCTCTGGTTTTCATGTAGGCCCCCTTCACATAGTGGAAGGTTGTCTGAGGTCTCAATACAACCTTCTCTTCTCAAGGCTGAAGAACTTTTTCAACTCATCTTCATAGGAGAAGTGCTCCAGTCCTCTTATCTACTTCATGGCTCTCCTCTGGACTTTCTCCAACAGTTTCATGTCCTTCTCATGTCGAGGACACCAGAACTGTACATAGAATTCCAGGTGAGGTCTCACAAGAGCAGAGCAGAAAGGGATATACTGGTTCCAGCCAGGACAGGGTTAAATTTTGCAGTTGCCAGAAGGGAGCATGGCCAGGCCCTGGAGTTTATCCTATATCATCTGGAGACATCTTTACTTAATGGTAATAGAATTCTATTTTTCTCAGATATTATTTATATGTTGCAAAATAAGACCACTTTATATATTAAAAAAAAAATTAACAAAAATGGTACCAACAAAAGAAAATGTCTCTCAGACAGCTGTATTTTAACAACCTAATTGATTTTACATAGAGCTCTTATCTTCAGGACCACGCCATGCCAGTGAAGTGCAGGTCTGACAAGACAACTGCAGAAGTTGCAGTTGTCTCATTCCAGCCCAGGAATAAGGAGCGGACAGAGCCAGGTGGAGGAGTAACCCTCTGACTGAGGGCTACTACAAATCAAGCAAAAGCTGTGCAGGCAGCTTTTTGGTCTGTGTGCACATGTAGTGCTTTAAGGATGCTGGAAACAGTGACTTGTGATTCTCTAACAGAATATCTGTGGAAGGAAGAAGGTATTTGATGATATACACAAAACTTGTTGTAATAACTTCTTAGAAAGGCTTTTATACCTTGTAACTCCTCAAGTAGTAAGATTATGTAAAATGTGAATATGGAGAGCAAAGCTTTCTCCATACTAAGTTCTTGGAGATTAATACTTTCGCTATTACTTCAACTCTACCAAAAAAGGAGCATTTTCTTTTTATTTTTGCAGCCCTGTCCTTGAACAACAAATATCAGTTTTCATCTTTTGTGTTACTTCAGTGGTTACTGTTAACCACCCTCAGTATGTAAATAAAGCAGATCATCATGCATGTGATGTCTGCTGTAAAATCAGTTTACACTACATTCAAAGAAATGATGTAGTCTGACAATTAGTGACCTTGTGGATCATAGTCCGACTTTTTGTTTTACATAGACAGCATCAGTGATGTCAACTATGGTTTAATTTTCGTTTTCCCATTCTCTGAGCTCCAGGGCAATAGATTAAAGTACTACAGAGGAGTTGTGGTTTAGGAATGTTATCCTCTAATTTAGTGTTCCCACTGAAACACCCCACACCATGTGGCCTTCACTTCCCTGTCTGCCTGCGGCGGGATGGAGAGGAGAATTGGAGGCACAAAAAAGGAAAGATCACAGCTTAAGATAAGAACAATTTACTAGAAACAGCAATGAAATAAGAAAACAAACAGTAATGGCAACAACACTGGAAACAGTGTATAAAACAGGTGAAAGTTTCAGATGCGATTGCCAAGGAAACCAGGGCTACCTGACCTCACCTCCGGCAAAATTGAAAGATGCAGCTCCCTTCCATCCCCCCTGCCCATGGTGTGAGGTGATATCCAATAACCACAGCGTCCTGGCCTTGCCCCTCCTGGCTGATGCAAAAGTTAACCCTGGCCTGGCCAGAACGAGGACAGGGAGTTTCTTTACTACCACTTTTTACTTCATAATTTTTGCTTTTCCTGTCTTTCCATTATGTGTTTTATTTGTTTTTTTTTTCTCCTGTCATTCAGTTTTTTCCTTTTCCAATGGCATTTTAAAGATACTGAATTTCAATAATTTTAATAATTTTAATAATTGATATTTTAATAGCATGTGTTCTGGTTTTCCTTTGATATTTTAGTAGCCTGTGTTCGGAGACTGAACATTGAAAATCAAATGATGACCAGAGTTGCATGAGAAGTTAATTACCAGTAAAAAATTAGTCTATGAGGTGAGCAAAAATCTTAATCTGAATTTTCACTCTGGCCTTTTATCTTTCGCTAGTCTCTTTCCAATGAAATTGGAATCCTTTTTTTTCCATGGCCTTCAGATTAGTATTTGCAACTTCTAAGTGTAGGTAAAGGAAATCTTTACTGCTTCAAAAAGCCCTGAAATACAAATGAAGAGCAATGACCTACGCATGTAAATTCTACTCAAAAGTCAGAAAGACAAATCTATTTTTTTAAACAGGATTTTAAGCTAATATGTTCAAATTGAAAAGGTCAAATATGAGAAAGCACTAGCCTTATGTAATCTAAAAACTGAATCACTTCTTCTAATGAACAAAACTTTAAAGAACAAAAAATATTCAGCTATATTAAATTGATTTTTTCCCCCTGCTTTCTTGATATTGTGAATTATCATGAGCTCCAGCTATATTGCTGTTAAATAGGGATATTTTTCTCGGTGAGTGTTTAAATGGTGTTAAATTTTCAGATGTATAGTCAAGCTAGTTTAAAATTTTTTAAAAAAATCATTCTAATGATATCACATTCTGAGTCAATTCACAGTTCAAGTTCTGTAACAGTTCGTAAAGTTTTGCTTGATTCTTGAGTACTTCCAGGCACTTGAAAAAACACAGTTCTGAAAAGTCCATAGTGTTCTTTTTCTGAAAAAGTTAACCTTAGCATTGTTAATTGAGCAATAAACTTTTGTAAGAGCTGCAGTTTCATTTGACAGTGTAGTTTGCAAATTTATAAACAAACCAGACATTAAAATTCAAATAGATTTCAGTTTTAGGGAAGATGCCAGAAAAATAACGGCTCTTTTGATCCATTAACTTTTGACTTCTAGATTGACAGGACTTAGTATTGTTGAAAAGAAGAGTTGTCTGACCTCCACTGATATTGAATATCAGTCATAGGTTTAAAGTGCACCTTAATTGTAAATATATCTATTTATTTCCATTTTTTACCTACATTTTTTTAAAACTTTTTTTCTATTGGTAAATACTGGACAACTTTTCCTTTCAGGTATTGGCATTGTGTGTTTTTTTGTTTTGTTTTGTTTTTGTTGTTGGTTTTTTTGTTTTGTTTTTATATTCTAGAAATTTGATTTCAAACTCTCTATTTTAAAGCCATTTGTTATTTCCATTTAGTGTCTAAATACCTTCTTAGCAATCAGGAACTTTTTTAAAAAACTGTTTTTCCTTTGCTGAGTAAGAAGGGAAAACCTAAAGTAAAGCACTGCCAAGTCTTCCAGCTGTAATTTCCCCCTTTAGCTTTACTGATCCTCCTTTCTGCTCCTTCACATCTCAGATAAATAGTGGTGTTTCTGAGTGCTTCTTTTATCAACAGGGATAATGTCTGTTAGTCAGACTTGTGGCTTTCCATTTAGTCCAAGACATGTTTACCTCAAATATAAACAAACATAAATTTTGTAGCATGCTTTGTCCACACCAGCTGGCATTGTTTTTTGGTAGGTATGATACCACTGCAGACCAGCACTGTTAGTACCAGACCTTTCTTTAATCTCTTTTGACCCCATGTCTTGACTTTTCAGGTATTGTTCAATATTTGTGCTGTCACTTCAAAGTCCTCATGATACAAGCCCATATCTCAGATTCTTGCACAATTTTCCTTAGCCATAAAGGAAAAATAGCTTTATACTGCTCCAGAGCAGCCTGTGGGAGACCTTTCAGCTGCTAGTGACTCACCAGCTCATGAACAGCTCTGCAGCTCTGATGGGAGATTGGATACAGAATGAGGAGAGGAAGCCCAATGGTGCTGGTGAGACCGCCCTGGTGAGGAGTGGGCTGCCTGCCCAGCAGCGTGGTGGGGTGCCTGGGACATCCCTGCTGCCCTGTGACTCATCCCCAGAGCTCCTCACATTACATGGGCTCTCTGGTCTCTGGAGCCCTTTTGGCTCCTCAAACTGTCCAAGACACCATTATGAAAGCTGAGAGAGAATCTCTGTTAAAGAACTTCAGGAGAATGCTTCCATTGTCCAGGAGCTAGAAACCAGGCTTTCCAGAAATCTTTGTGTGCTTTTACATTACTAAAGCCCTGAGGTTTCCAGTTTCAATTTTGTGTGCAAAGCAAATATCCACTTAGAACAGTGAATGTTTCTTTATTAAGACTAAGATGTTTGCAATTATAAGATATTATAGAAAATACATACTGCTAATTTCCACCTGCATCTGATTCAGCTATATGCCAAATAACTGGATTTCATCACCTATGTGTTTCCAGGATGTTTTTCAGAAAGCAAATGAAAATTAATTTCAAACACATTAAAAAAAATCAGGTGTTTGGAGTATTTTTCATTTATACCCATGCCACTACTGAAGGATTATTAGAACAACATTAGTGAGAAAATGAGACCCATCAGAATAAAAAGGGGGAAAGCTTTTCATTAACTTTATTATCACATCAATGTTATACTTGATGAGAGTTTTAGTCATGTTTATAAACATTTAATAAAATAATAAAATTTAAGAACAACTACATGATGTGTGACAGTATTTTCTTTAGTCAAACTCGGATTGGAAATTTAACAGTAAAGGCATAAAACCTATTTGCACTTTATGTCACAATTTTTTGGTACAATTAGATTATCTTTTGTTACTCTTATTATGCCATGTGTATTTAATACTGTATTTCCTTGTTAGAATGTCTAATGTCAATTTTTCTTCCACAAGGTACCAAGTGTGGCTCTGGGGTTTCTCACAGGTGACAAAATGAAGAATGAAGGTTTTGCTAGAAGAGATCAAAGTGTTTTCTATCAGACTGGAAGTATGATGTGACTGCAGTCTTCCAACTCAGTTTGCCATAATAGGTGGGAAAATAATAGAGAGTGAAAATGAAAAAAATTAAAGAAATGAAGCGAAGGAGGAGAAACAAGGGGAGGGAGTCAGAGGAAAGAGTTGGAGAGAAATGGGCAGGAAAAAGTACCTGCTTTAGGGTATGCTTTTGGACTAATGGCTCTTTTACAGGGAATAAGGCTGTGGAACTCAACTCTCTTCCTTTGCTGTGGAAGTAAAATGCAGGATGGCAAATAGTAGTCTACATGTGAATAGAAGGAATCTCACCAGAAAGGTGTGATTTTCATATGAGAAGGTGCATGAGAGTTGTGAAGACACATCGAACATGTTTCCTCTCTCTAAAGATTTGTATATCTTGAATTTGGAGTTCATGACTTGCAGATTTACTATTACTTGGACTTTTAACATTCTACTCTCCAGAACTGACTGAAGAACTCTTGCTTTATAAGGTGAGCATATTAGAATTATTTTAGAATTATTTACTCTCCTTGAGGTTTAAATCCCTCTCTCCACCACCAATACATCAGTGCAGTGATGTAGCATAAATTGCTGGAAGAAATGTTCTATTTGGCTTTCTTCTCTATCTACACAGGGTTTTAGGCTATTAAATGTAAGAAAAAAGGCAAATCACAGTACTGAACATAGTGGGGAGTCATGTTATCATTTAACATATACCTAAATTAAAACGATAGTTCCTAATTCTTATTCATTAAAAAATAAGCAACTGAGGTGAGTACAGAATCACATTGTTGAACATTATTTTGACATTGGTGCACTGTCTGACACTGCAACTGTACTGTTTTGCCTAATCATGCCTCAGGGAAAGTCTGAATTCAGAGAACAAGTTGCCCTGTGTTGGTGGGCAACTCAATGGAGAAAATGAATTCTCTTGCTAGACAAGTAACTCAATCCAGCATTGAGCCAAAGATCACATCAACGTGGAAGTGGGGAAAATGAGGGCTGGAGGATGAGCTTGATCTTTACCTTCTGTCTGTGCACATCTGTATGAAGTGTCATGAAGTACGAAGTGTCATGAAGAGTTAAAAGTATGAAATACCCAAAAACCAGAACACAGCACTCCATTACCAGTTATAGAGCAATGCAAACCTGATGTACAGTGTTAGAAATGTAAATGGTTACACTCTGGTAGGAAATAGCATCTCTATTTTTCATCAGAATAAAAGACAGAAACTCAAGATCCCATTGACTTTATTCCAAGACATTTTAACATTCCAAGAGAGTGCTCGGTTTGTACAAGACTTTCCAAAGAAACTTGTATCTTGTAGTAAGAGGAAATAAAAAACCTTATTTTTGAAGCCAAATTCTCCTCTTTTTTGCCATCTTACCTCATAAAAGAATGCATGGCTCTGGGAAACCCAAGCTTAGAAAAGTCTTCCTATTGCATTGGCTTGCTTTTACTGATGATTGCAGGATATTATGAGCTTTTTGTATGACTTAGTTCATTGTTTGCAATGAGAGAAGGGAAATTTTCAATAGTGCAAACTAAAGAAATCTCACAGTTTTAATTTAATTTTATATATAATACATACAATTGTATTTTTAAAATAATTGTGGTTACTCTGGCTTTTAGACTAGATTTTTCAAAGCAAATTTGCTGCTCCAGACTGGGGTTTTACAAAAATGATTAAATTGTCATGGTAATAAAATCCCATTGCTGCAGATAAGGTTATCTCTCTCGAGCAGGCACTATTTGAAGATAATTCAGTACGTGAATGCTGATATGATTTATTCATTGCTGGAAGCCTGAACAAAGTACTTAGTATCACTTACTGCCACAGACATTAACGCTGAAAGCATTATGCCAAAGGAAGCAACCCTCACCTCCAGCTTAAACTGGAGGATACTGACTACTACTGATTTCATATACAATGTATTTTACCTGATATTATTAAAGTAGGAAAATTCCTATATCACTTTACACTTCTTGACTGACTTCTTTCTTGAAGAATGGGACTTGAAGAATGTTCTGGAGAGAAAAAACAGTGACAGATATTTGAAAAAAACAGATATGGCGTCTTTATATCTTTGTTCTAGAAAGCAGCTTTCCATGAATTATTATACAATCATAGAATATCCTGAGTTGGAAGGGACCCACAGGGATCATTGAAGTCCAGCTCCTGGCCCTGCACAGGACAGCCCCAAGAATCACACCACGTGCCTGAGGGCATTGTCCAAACCTCTCTTGAACTCTGTCAGGCTTGAGGCCATGACCCCAAGTGCAGTGTAAGTCAGGCCAATATTCTGAAAGAAAATCACAAAATATCTGGAAAATTAAACCATATAAACCATGTTTGCACTGAAAACAAAGAAAAAATTATCATGTTTAGTTGCTTACACCTAAAAAAGATCTTTATTATAATTTTTAGTGTGCTAAAAGATGGTCAGCTATTCTATTTAAACAGAATTTTCAGAACTGTAAAAACACTAATCAATTATTTTTGGATGAATCTGCTGAGACAATTTTTCGAGTTATGACTTCTTTTTTAAAATTTCAAATTTAATTTCCATTTTTGGAAAACATAATAATAATTCCAAACATTGGAATAATTCCAAACATTAATGGGATTTTCATGACTCATGAAGAGAATACACATATTGTGTTGCAGAATACAGGGAAACTTCAAAACCCTCAGTGCCATCAGGATGTGGTAGAAGGGCTGGGAGGAAGAACAGGAGATAGGATGAAACTGTAAGCAGTGACAGGGACTCATGGGACCCTCTCTCAGTTCTGCTGTAATCTATCCTTTTTATCATGGATGCTTCAAAACTCTTTTGTCTTCCTTCATGACACCTGAGGAAGAGATAGCTAATGAGGTTGTTTCTCATCACGGGCAGGGTTGGGAGTAGCAGCAATTCTGTTGTCTCATTTCTCTGGGGAATTTTGTACTGCCTACCTCCCCCACCACCATGACCAAAGGTTTTTATTTTTGTCTGGGCCTGTCAGATGCTTTGAGGATGACAAAGATATCTGTATGTTTTCCTGTTAAACATACTGAATTGGCATTATGCTAAGTATCCCATCGTCAACAGGGTCATGGTCTTGGTTTTGGTCCTGTGAGAGCTAAGAATAGACTGGGTTTCAGTGCAGACTGTGCAGGTGACCTGCAGTAGGCTCCCAGTAGCTGGGTGGCACTGGCAGAAGGTGAGGTGTGTCATGCTTCAGTTTTCACCTCTGACTCTGAATGCTTTCTGGAGCTGTTATCTGGATTTGTGGCATCGCAAACTATGTTAATCACTGGAATTAAAGAAGTATGGCAATTTTAATCTTAGCTCTGGATAAAAAAAGGGCAGAAAACTTCTGGTGGGAGAGCAGAAACAATTCCAGGTTCCTCTCAGATGAGTTAGTTCTTTTCAGCGCTTTTCTGTTTTAGGTGCTTCAGTGTTAATATGCTCTGCGTGGAACTGAAATTAAGATATGAGTAAAGTGAAATAAGGAAACTGTATAACTTATATAAGCCCCATCACTGGAAAGAATTACCATGAATAAAAGAGGTTTGATGTGAACCAAGTTTCACTACATATTCAAAAAAACCAGCAAGATATTTATAAAATCACTAGGAAAAACTACCTTTCTGCTTGGTACTGCCTAAAACTGATTACTTTGTAACAAAGCTAGTGTCTCTTTCTTTTATTTTTTAGCAAGGTTCTATCTCACTTTGGGAAGAATGCCTTCTAGTACCAGCAATTCTGTCCCTACCCAGTCAGGTACGTATCAGCTAATGCAGAGAATCCTGGCATGAAGGGAGGTCATTAGAGATAGTTGCAGAACAGATATAGGACAGTCAAAATCATGTAATGCTGCCATAAGATCATATTATGAGGGATTTTTTTAAAAGCAAAATGTATTTAAAACCAATTTCCAAAAAATCAGTAGTAGACAAGTCTCAAATGTTTTCATTCCTGCACACTACTAGAATTCTGTGGGGTCTGTAAAAGTATGACAAGTGTATACTGTTCAATTTTTTGGTCACATCACACTATCTGGGCAACTTTCACCCTGATCTGCAGTAGTGTGTGTGAGAGAGATGCCAGAAGGGTGTAAAAGCAGGAATGCATACTCTAAAATAGACCTCAATGCACGGGATACTTACTGCAATTACATGTGGACTTTGTTCCTGGTGATGCTATTCTAATGTAAAAGCCAATATGGAAAACATCACAGAGAGAATAGATTGCTTATGCTTCAGCTTCCAGTTACATATCAGCTTGTTGCATTGTGGGCAGCTGGAAAGAGACAGGATGGCAAATCCTAAGTCAAAGAATTTTAATTGGTCTAGTTATTGTTAAGGAAATGAACCAGTTGATGTATTCCTCAACATTACAAACAAGAAAGACTCTTGTAACCTTGCCATTCCCTTTTTGGTTTCTTTTTTTGTTGTTGTTTCTTTCTTTGTTTGTTTTGGGTTTGGGAGGGGTTTTTTCATTTTATTCCCCCTAGGATACTGGGACCTACATTTTTTGAACCTCAGTCTTCAAAGAAAGCCCTTCCTGTAAACCAAGGGCTATTAATGCAAGGGAGAAATTTTGGCACATTCTGGCAACGCTGGGTCTCTTTGTGTTAGTGCAGTTTTGCAGCCTTTGATATGTATTAAGAACCTGACCTTTGATTATTGTGCAGCCAGTTTACACCAGTCTCCCAGTTTAAAAAAAAAAATGTAGAGATAGATCACTGACTCTTACTCCTCAGTGTTATTGAAGAAACTTTTGCTATTGATGGGAAAAAACCCAAACAAACCCAGACAAACAAACCAGAAAGGAGAGTAAAATTCTGTCTTTGCACATCATCTTAAAGAAAAATTTGCAATGTAACGTAATCATGCAATGCAGCAAATGTCCAGAGATTGCCAAGAGTTCTCAAGCTTCCACATACTAAACTTGAACTGTGATTTCTATGTAACTTTTAGCTCTAATTCCTACTATTTATTTTGATGGGTGACTGAACAGTAAACAAATCCAACACTACAAATAAAACACCTCCAACACAGTTCCAGTGTATTAAACAAGCAAACAAACAAATAAACAAACCAACCCCAACATGTCTTGGTATATAGTCAGAGATACTACTAGTGAAAGACAACAGTGATGACAGGGAGGAAAAATGTTGAAATTAAAAAGACTTGCAGGCAGGAACAAAGGTATAAGCACTTGTTTTGAACCTGGAGCCTCACAATCTGCCCTGCCAGCGTATCCCAGGTGTAGGCCACATGAGCTGGGGAAAGAATGTGGCTGTGAGGATCTGATGACAGGTCCCAATCTGTTCTACATTCACCCCAGAGTGCACCGGTGCATCTGTTATGCATTTACAAAAGGTTTGTCTCTTTCTTGCTTTCCCTTTTTCTTGGTAAAATTATTTAAACAATTTAAGTAAATATTGTAACAATTATTCTAACAGCAGCAGCACAGAAACTCTTTGAAAGAAGATGTCTCCTGTGAAGACAGGCTGAGAGAGTTAGGCTTATTCAGCCTCGAGATGAGAAGGCTCAGGGAAGATTTTGTAAGCACCTTCCAGTACCTGAAAGGAGCCTACAAGAGAGGTGGACAGGGACTTTTTACAAGTGTATCTAGTGATAGGACATAGAGTAATGTTTTTAAACTCAAAGAAGGTAGATTTATACTGGGTGTTAGGAAGAAATTATTTACTGTGAGAGTGGTGAGGCACTGGCAAAGCTTGCCCAAGGGAGCTGTGGCTGCCCAATCCCTGGAAGTGTTCATGGCCAGGTTGGACAGGGCTTGGAGCCATATGGTTTAGTGGAAGCTGTTGGAACTGGATGAGCTTTAAGGTTTCTTCCAATCCAAGTCATACAACCAAGACTCTATGTAGTCTTGGCCATAAAGTAATAGCACCAACTCTCCCTTAAAGCTGCTAAAATGGTGCAGTCCTGATCTCTGTGTGTGAATCCTCAGTTTTCAAGCAAAATCAACAAAAGAGCAATGACTTGACAGATCACTCATGTGCACTAAGGTACTCCTGAGGAAAAAAAAGAGTTTCAATGGCTCTGGTAATATACAATTTCTGGTGCACTGGTGGAGCTAATAATTGCCTGCAAGTCAGCCAGGAGCACTGAGTGGACTCAGCAGGTGCCCTGAAGGCTGAAGGCCACCATGGCTTCCTCCCAACTCTTTAGATTTCCTCTGGGGTGACCAAGCTGTGGGGGGTATGATGTAGGTCCAAGATTGTCCTCATAGATAATCAAAACAAGGCCAGGCCTGCTGCCCAAGATCCCGACTTCAGTACCTCTGCTTAATCATTTAGACCCTAACCTTTAGAGCCAGACAGAAAAGATAACTTTTCGACCTATATAAGAGGGTGTGTTTTCCATCCATTTTCATTAGGAAAGAAATCTGTTCCATTAAAGAAGAGTAGCAAGCAACATTATTTATTTCTGATATCATTCTCAACATGCTAGATATCGTGCTGGTCATCAGTGGGACCTTGATCCTGACTGGTTACTGTGTTTGAAAGAAAAAGCTAGGCATAGGATATAAAGATTATAGAATCATTTAGGTTGGAAAAGACCTTTACGATCATTGAGTCTAACAATAAACTCCATAAAACAACTGCATTAAATAATTTGTTCACCTCGGAGCACTAAAAATAGATGCTGTAGGATACAGTGAGAAAGATAAAGAAATAGGAAAGTGATCAAATGCTTGCTTGAATTTTATTGTGTATTTTATTTCAGAGAATCCAGTTCTTGTACAGAAATTAGGAACTATTAACTGAAATGGTGGATAAAACCATCTTTCAAAACCCTAGATAAGTGTTAAATTTTTTCAATTTTAAAAGGAAGCGAACAAACCAACAAATCCTCCCAAATGTAGGGCTCACTCAAACACCTGCAGAGTCCAAAGGGAGGGCACTTTGTGCAGCCGACTGAGGATACTACTATTAGTAACCTCCCAGGTTCCATATTTATATCCAGGTCACTATAGGCCGTACTGGACCCTGAGCGGGAATCTAGAGCAATATCATCTGCCACAGTATGTCTTGCAAAAACATGAAGTTCAGAACTCTCTTTAGCAGGTTTTGATTTCTTTATGATTTTCAAAACCTAAGTGAGGAGGGGCAAAGTTGAGGTCTCTGCAATTACCAGTATTGAGTCCTTGCCTTATATACCAGGTTTGAAGGGACTCATATGCTCCTCAGATGTTTTTATTTATTATTTTGTGCAACAAGATTCCAAGCTAATATGCAGTAATAACAAAGATTTATTATGAATGTGATAAACTGGTTTTAAAACTCTGAGTGATTATGGAATAGCTGGTTCAATGAACCACTGAAGGTTTCTGGACTTTGAGTCAATATCTATCTCTTCTGAAGGCAGAAGCTTCTGAATTTAGGGTTACACTAAAGTAAAAAGGAAACTGAAAAATAAACATATGCAGGAATAGACCTCAGGCGGGGTGGTCCACAACCTTGTTGGTCTAAGTATTTCTGTTTTGCTGAACAAAGCTAGGCAATATTAGAAATTGCCCTAGAGTTGAAGGCACCCAGTTGTCAAGTCTGGGGGCCTTCAAGTTGGCTCTCAGCCAGGAGAAGGCAGAGAAGAAAAACAATTTCTAGAATGCAATAGGAGAGGGGACTGTGGAAAGAAACAGCACACTGCTGAGCAAACCAGCAACTTGTTTTTGCTTTTATTGTGGCTTTGAAATGCAAAATACTGCTGCATCTTTGAAGAAAGCGGTGGAAATCACACCTATTACTTAATTCTGATGGCAGGGGCTGAGCCTTCAATTCCTCTCAATCCACAGAAGGTCGGATCCATCACTGGGATCTCTCTTCTGTCCTTTTCTACTCTGTCTCTACCTAGTACCAAAATGCGACAAGAAATGGTGACATTTCACAGTCCTCTAGTATGAAACCATTACAAGTAATCTGACTGGACCTTTATTTTTTTTTCACATAGCAAAAGCATAGCAACTAGCAAAGGCAAAGCCATTTGCCCCTTAAATTCATAATGTGAATCCTGTGAGAAAATATTTGGGATGGAGTTTTCATAAAATACTCTCCTACTTGTTGATAAGTGGAGATCAAACAAAGTGCTTCTTGACTTTGAATTAAAAAAAAAAATCCGGCACCAAACCAAAACCTCACACAACAAAATCTCAGACTGGACAGAAGCAGCAAACTCTGTCTTCTTTTCTCCTGCATCCATTCTTTCAACAACTTGGAATTATTCATAGTCCCCATTCTATACCAGACTATTTTTTTCTTTTTCATGTGTTTAAAAAAATAAAATTAAACAGAGCCTTTTTATTTAAGAAAGGAAGAATAAGTCCCATCCTAAAAGTATCATTACGGAATTTTTCTTTCACAAAGTATCCATCTCCTCCTTTAGGATGATTAAATTCATTTTAATGAAGTACCAACTAGGTGGAATGGTTTCCTTTCCTCAAAAAACTGTTGTAAACAGATAATCTCCTTTGTTTAGCTAATTCTCACATAGGAGGCTGCTTTCTGTCTCTTGGACCTGCTAAACCTTTAGAGATATATCAGCTCTTTCATCTTTTTCCAGTGTTTGTTTCAGAAAGGGATTCAGTGTGACTGTGAATAGCTTTGGACTCGCTGCAACAGTGATAAGGTTATCAGACTCAGAGTCCTTCTGCACACAATTGGTCACTTTCACCTTGTTAAATCAAGTTGCCTTTAGTGTTTTTTTCAGTTCTCTTTTCCTCCTCTGTGAGAGCAGCCAAAACAAAGAGTTCTTGAAATCATCACAGATGATCTCTACTATGAAAGCACCCCCCATACAACAGAATGGGTGGTTTTAGCAGCATCACTTCAGTGCTTCCCTCATGTGTCTTCTGCTGCCACCTTCTCCTGCTGCCACCTTCTCCTGCTGCCACCTTCTCCCGCTGCCATAGCATAGACATGATCAGAAAGGCAAAGCAAAAAGGGATATTAAAAAATGCTGGCACCAAATGATCATGACACTGTGTCCTCTGAGGCTTGACAGCTGGGCCTTCCAGAGGAAATCACATTTTGCCAGGTGCTGAGCATCTTCTAAAGGCAGTGATTCCACTCACATCTCCTTCTTCAATCACAGCCAGATCTGGTTTCGAATACACTTCAGCACTATAATGCTATATGCATTTTCTATAGTTTTGTCATCCCTATTTGTTAACGGTCAGAATTTCTTGTCTTACCATGAATTTTCAATATTTACTTGTGGTGGGTTTATAACTAATTATTTAGAATATTGGCTTTATCATTATTAAACAGTAGCATTACTAATTTCTTCCATTTGTTTTCTACAGTGATATGTTTTTGAATTGACAGAGCAACAGGCAGATGGGGTTGATGGATGTGAAGAAATTCAACCTGCAAACACATTGAGATTGAGGCCAAGTGCCCACTAAAGCAAAATAGTATATGTTATTTAGGGCTCCTTGAGGGCTCTGCTAGTATTGTGTCCTCCTGTGAATCATAGACTAGAATATCCTGAGTTGGAAAGGACCCACAAGGATTGTCAAAGTCCAACTCCTGGCCCTGTGTAGGACACCCCAAGAGTTATACCATGTGCCTAAGAGTGTCGTCCAAACTCTGGCAGACTTGGGGTTGATGACCTGGAGATCCTAGAAAGCCTGTTCCAGTGCCCAACCACCCTCTAGGTGAACAATCTTTCCCTGATATCCAGCCCAAACCTCCCCTGACCAAACTTCATGCAATTTCCTTGAGTCTTGTCACTGGTCCCCAGAGAGCAGAGATCAGGGCATGCCCCTCTGCTTCCTCTGAGGACACTGTAGACTGCTATGAAGTTTGTCTTGGTCTCCTTTTCTCCACACTGAACAAGCCAAGTGACCTCAGCTGCTCCTTACACAAATTCTCCTCAAGGCCCTTCACTCAAGGTCTTCATTGCCCTCCTTTGGCAGCTCTCTGGTAGTTTTATATCTTTCTCATATTGAGATGCCCAAAACTGCACACAGCACACGAGGTGAGGCCAAATGTGAAGTTCTGTAGGAGACATTTATAAGCGTTGTAAGTAACTTACCTAAAATATTACATCTTTGACTCCTAAATATTTTATATATAATATACTATATTACTAATCTCATTAAATTTATGTTGTGCAGCACAGAATACCTAGGTCAATTGTCTCTTTTCCTGTTGTGATCATATTTTTCCATTTAACTAATTCTAATTGGATTGACTCTTAATGATAAAAGCCAAATTATTTATATGTTGCCAGAGAAAATGTGCTCTAGTCATTAATCCTTGTGGTTGCACACAGATGACATTATTGAAATAGCTAATCCTCTACAGATGCATTAATTTCATAATTTTAAAATGCTTTCTAAATTATTTTACAGCAACAAATAAAGGGCAGCTAGATGACACAGCTTACAAGGGAAATGATAAATAAATGCTAATGAAAGTTTGCGATTGCAAAAAACCTTTTAAAACTAGCTTCTTCCAAACTTCCACTCAGCCAAAATTTTTTAACACATCTTTTTCTATAGAATTGCTCTCTGTCCATGTTTAGAAATCAGTTATTTTACAGAAATATGGCTTGCCTCTAGGTGTTCCCCTTTCTGATCAAAGCTTAGAAGACCTGTAGCAGATTTTGTTGTTTGCTTGACACTTGGAGTAGCTGGCATCCAGCCTGGTGTTCTGAGGTTGTACTGCCAAGGGAAAAAAATATGACATGCATCCTTGTAAAATCTGTGCTGCTTTCTTTGGCCTTCCCCCCTGTCATGGCCTGAGTCCATGTGGTAGTTCTGCTTTGTTTTTTTCTAATTACTAGCAGCTGAGAGAGTTTGTGTCCAGGGGAAAGATCTTTAAACAGCTCTAACAGGTGTTCAAAGGCCAACGTTTCTATGCAATACATGTGTAAAATGAGATGTTCATTGCACCTGACCCACTAGTGATCAAATGAAACAAACACTAGACAAGAAAATATAAGGTTTTTTTGTCTAAATACCTGCATTGTCCAAAGCACTGTGCTGAAAGAGGTGTGAAAGAGTACTTGCTTTTCTTTAATAAATCTATTTTTGTTTTTTTCCAATGTCTCTCTACCAACGAGTTGAAATCTATTATCTGTCATGGGCATTTCCAGCACACTGTAAATGTTTCAGTACTCTGGAGAACATGTGTACCTTTCCTGAAATGCACCCTTTTATTGGCTCTTCAGATATTCCTGGGAACATGGAAGTGGGCAGCTTTAACCAAGGTTCCTGAAAACTACTTATGAATGTTTTTCCTTTGGAAACTCTTACATTAACATCACTTGTTATGCAATGAAAACAGTTTGGAAACAGTTGAAATGTTTATAACAGATGATAAGAGATAGAGAATACTTTCTGCATTTCTGCTGCAGTCAGTAATACTTGTGTAAAGTTGAGATTATTTCTTTTATACTTTGCTATGAGCACAGTCTTGACTGTACTCTCAGGTTTTATTTTCACATCACTTCTTGTAAGTTGTCCATAAAGTTGAACCCATAAATTTTAGTACCTGCAATTAAGTCAAGCCTATGGGGTCTTCGTGCATCCATGTGGTGTTTCAGGCCACATGTGTGCAGTATTTTTACAAATGGACACATGATTTGGATGGAGTGACCTTGATATGATTCTATCACCAAGAATCTGCACAAGCCCCAAAGTTTCATTGTGTTCCTAGTGGAAACTTTTATCCTGATCCCTGCACCAGGTGCTGGCGTGATACCTGCTCTGGGCCCTGAGTCTAGAGTCCCTCCTTCACTTGGAGTAAGTTGCAGAGGGCTGGGGTTGGCTTGTCCCTTTCCAGTGAATCACTGGTGGTTTAGGGCAAAAAGTAGGGAGGATGGTGTAGAGAAAATCATGCAAAAGTAGGCTACAGAGCCTGTGAATGATGGGAAAGGACTGTTTTTTCCACACTTATACGCTCATTTGTTTGTGCATATAGGTCATGCCAGTACATGTTCATAGCTGTGTGGTTTAGAGCCATTGTGATTTGACGAGCCTGAAAATGGAGATGTAGCATGAATGAGACTAAATTTCAGCAATAAACTATAAGTTCACTTAAAAGAATGTGTTTTGGGTTTTTTTTAACATTCTGAAAATTTCTGTCAGTTTTCCCCTTTCATATTAGCTAAGATATTGACTTTCTTATCTAACAGAAGAGGCTCAGGAGGCTTTCATGCAGCCTTTAAAATCTGAGATCAATTTTGGTGCTAGAATACACAGATGCTTGCCTCTGATCATGCTCACAGCTCAAGCACAAAACATGAGAAGAAAGAGATGGTAGGAGCTGGTGGGATGCAGATCAGGGAGAATGAGGCCAAAAAGAAGTGATTTTCATTTTCTGAGAAGGGAGCGGGGTGGAAATGATAACTATCAGGTCAAGTATAAGGTAGGTTTAGCTAGAACTACATCAAGAAGTGCTAGAGAGCCTCATTATCTGTATCACATTGAGGAGATGTGGCAACTGCTTGGTTCAGGATTTGCCAGCAGTGCAGTAGCTGTGCACCACTTCAGTCTTCGGGAGTCTGCAAGAGCTTTTTTTTTTTTCAGTGAGATCCTGTCTGTCCCCTAAATAAAGGAATCTGCCCTGTTATGTCAGCCCCCCTGATTCAGGCTGTAGGTGCTCAGTATTTGGCAATTTATATGGGGGTTTGATGATTTTTATATGGAAGCTCTCTGTCATAGGGTTGACCAGGGACCTCTTTTTTTTGGTCTAGTAGGGTGATGCTCAGTCCTTGACTGAGTGTGGTTTATTGCTAACACAAACATTGACTTTGCTTAGTTGAATTGTTATTAAATTAATCAAAGTATTATTAATACTGAACCAAAATATCTACACATAAATCAGTTTCAAGTTTCTCTCAAGAAAACTATTGAATTTGTTAGCATGATAAGTTTTTGTAGCAAAAATATTAATTCTGCAGACCAGGATAGGATGTCACTGGCACTGCAGCTGGAGGTGATTAGAGGGTGAAAACCCAAAGTAGTAGTACGTAGTCACATCATGAACATCACTGAGGCACTCTGTGGTCACAGGTTTTGCTGGTCTCCATGGGTGTTGATAAGTCTTTGAAACTAATTTGCACTGGAAAGTGAGCACCTATACAGATGATTTCAATACAGTTTATCTGCCTTTGACATAGAGAGGAACTGTGGGCTAGCATAAGGGCAAACTTGAGGTTGCAGGCTACAATCTTAAGTTAATGGTGCATCCACGCTCCACCTGCTCTCCTTACCTAATCCAAAGCTAAAGTATTACTTAGCTTGGGTGACGTTTGTGGAGGATGGAGTCAGAGAAGGGAAAGAGTGAAAAGAAGTAAGAGGAACAGGGGAAAAAGTGAAGAAAGGTTAGGAAGTTTAATCTGTTTGGCCAACGTGGTGCATCCAGTTCTGGGCTCCTCAGCACTAGACATGGAGTTCCTGAAGTGGGTCCAGCACAGGACAATGAAGATGATTAAGGGACTGGAGCATCTCTCTTATTGGGAAAGGCTGAGGGAGCTGGGCCTGTTCAGCCTTGAGAAGAGCCGACTGAGAGGGCACCTCATCAGTGTCTGTCAGTGTCTGCAGGGAAGTGTCAGGGGACAGACCAGGATCTGCTTGGTGGTGTTGATCAATAGGAAAAGAGGCCACAGGCAGAAAATGATATGTAAGAAGTTCTAGCTGAACATGAGAAAGAACTTCTTTCCTGTGCAATGACTGAGCACTGGAACAGATCACCTAGAGCGGGTATGGACTCGATCTTGTGCTGTGTGCTCTTGGATGACCCTGTAGAGAGGTTGGATCAGATGAGCCACTGTGGTCCCTTCCAACCTGACTCATTCTGTGATTTTGTGACTGTGGTCCTGTAGGAACACACCCGCACAGCTAACAGCTCAATTCACCCTGTACTAGATCTGCCATGTGTGGCTGTTATTTGTCTTAACTCTTGTCTGGCTCCAGGAACTAAATGCTGGTTGGTAGGTAAGTGTATGGGACATGTTCCTGGAGCTCATCTTCCCACGTCTTTTCATCTGAAAAGAATGCAGCTCTCTGCAAAACGAACCAAAGCATGGCAACTCATAGTATTTAGGAGATGGTTTCAGACGGTGCCTCTGGTCCAGCTGAAATGCTGATGTAGATGTAACTCTTTAATCTTCTCTGGAAGAAATGGCATGCACCAAAACTGATCTGTGAGCCAAACCAGCACGTGGTAAGTGGAGGCAATTGGGGAGGTGTCTTACAGAATGGTACTGTAGCTCTTCTATTAGTGCTAATATAGACGAAGACAATGAAAGAAGCCTCAAACCAAAGAAGGAGAGACCCAGAAGAATAAAAAATATTGGCCTGTAGACAGAATTGCTAGTATTCTGGCAAAGATGAATACAGAAATTACTCTGCTGGGAAAAAAACAGGGAACATTTGGAAGAGAAAGCACAATAAATGGGGAAAATTGGCAACAAAGAGCAATCTTAAATTAACTGCAACCTTGTGTTAGGTCTTCTGTTTTGTTGATTCTCACTTCAGATTTATGTGACACTTGATAAATTTCTTAGTTTCTCAATAAAGCATAATCTTACATTAAAAT
Source organism: Pachyramphus minor (assembly GCA_013397135.1). Classification (NCBI taxonomy): domain Eukaryota; kingdom Metazoa; phylum Chordata; class Aves; order Passeriformes; family Tyrannidae; genus Pachyramphus; species Pachyramphus minor. The sequence continues at coordinate 297,438 of VYXB01007292.1, read as the reverse complement.
AATTAAAAATGGAAAATAGTATTTTGTTTTTAAGAACAGCATATGTATAGGCATCTGAACTGTGCTCATGTGTATTTTCTTTTCATAGTGTAATGACAAATATGTTCATAACTGTTAACTTCTGCAAATTGCTTGGTAAGCAGAATACCATGTGCTCTGCTTTACAAAAACAGCAAAAGTGACTACAAATTTGAAAATAGACTTAAGAAAGAGTCAGGTAGCTAGCTAATAAGTAGTAAAGTAATGTTTTTAAAAGATTTCTGTATCAATTTTATGTATTTCAAAAAAAAACCCCGAAAGGCAGAGAATATTCACGTGAAGGTCTACAGCATTCAAACAGAAACTTTCAAACAGAAAGCTCAACAAGCAGTAGGAAATACTATCTCCACAGAGGATTTCCCCCCACAATTTTTTTTCAGTTTTATGAAAGTTAGTTAATTGAATGATAAGTTAGTTAGCATTTACCTTGGAGGTGGCATTAGTAAACTCTTTCCGAGGCACTGTCCTGTTTCCCTCATCTGGTAGGAACTCTATTTTATCCGACCTCTACTTAAGACCCTTCACGCTTGATTGACATCAGAAAACTGTTGTTGACGGGAAGGTTCCTGCATACATGAGCACACACCGACCTTAATTGCATTAATTTTGTACAGAATAAGATTAAAGTTTTGTTCTAAGTTACTTCTGTTAACAGAAACCTGGAAAGGCTGTCATCCTACTTTACTGTGCCAGGTGGTTCTGTCTTTCCCTTTAAATTTGACATCTTTTCAGAAATACCAATTCTTTTCTGACTGTAAGAGGCTCTGAATTCTCTGCTTAAGTTTTTCTTCATAGTGTACTGGCACACTAACTGGTTGTGGAAAAAAGCTAGTGATAATGGTTTGTTGGATTACATCCTCTATCATGGGCACTGTTTTGAGCAGGTTTTGGAAACCTGTTTTATCAGAGTGACTAAATGATAATGTCATCAGTGAAATGTCTGTGATCATCTGTTAGTTGTGGTCAAATAATCAATGGAAAGGTGGTGGGTGATTATAAAGGAACAGAAGAGCCTTATTTTTTTAGGGGATGTTTCTCCTGCTTAAATCTGTGGGAGGTACTGCAAGAGCTTGGTCAGCTATGGAGGAGATCTCCAGGCCTTTTTGCCTGTCCTGTCCCTTCTGTGGGAGGAGTCCTGTCTCCCCCATTCCATCAGGGTGTGAGGTAGAAAGTCTGGGGACACAGGAGTCAGGGTCTTTTGTTTTGACTATTATTGATTACCTGCTGTAATAGACACCTTTTATCAGCTAAAATGTCCTCAGTTAAAGCTGTAGTCTGCACCTCTGGATCCACACAGAAGTTCGTGCTTATTTCCACCCAGTTTAAGCCCAACTCATGCAGTTTAAGTGCACAGAAAGGTTGTGCTTATTCTATTTTTTCATCTCAGTCAATTGATGAAAATAATGTAAATATAGCTTTCTACTAGAAAGTGTCTAAGTCCTGTAGAATTTGTGTTTGATTGCAGGTCATCGGTGATTCTTCTGTTGTCTTGAAACTTTTATTTGAGTTGGGCTACTAAAAAACCTACAGTATGACCAAGCCTCTGCACATTGTTATTGATGTCTCAGCAGATAAAAGAGTATTCCTCTAAGCCCATGTCTGACTTCTCTTTGGTGCATTGAAAAAGAAAGTACATGGGGGGGAAAAAAGTGGTTATTTTTTCCTTTCTTTAAACAAACAGATCTATTGGCAAGCATGCTAAATTAGTCCTTTCACATAAGATGTTTTCTGTGGAGGCCTGCCATATTTGTTCCATACAAAGAGAATCACACTATTTTTTTTTGTTCAATCAAATGCAGGAAATGTCTCATCATACCTCCTAAGTTTTCCTCCCATAGGAGTGATTAATCACTCTCTTTGAAGTGTTTATATTTTTGCAGTTAAAAGGAAAGTATTGATAACCAATTAAGCTCTAGTTCTTCAAATGCTGCATACACAGCAGCAATGACACATGTAAATAATTACTTTGGTTTTAGAGGGACTTGTCTTTAATTCATGCTAAAGTATCATATGAAGAGTTTGTGAGTTCGTTTTGTGAGTTTGGAGATATTTCAATTGCTATAATAGAAGAGTCATATATTTTGAGCTGGGGTGAGTAAACTGTTCTTTAAAATTTGAAACATCAAGCATATGAATTCATTAACATAGTGATTTTAAAGCTTTTGCAGCCAAGGGCATGACTGTTCAGATCCACTTTTTGATCTTTAATTGTGTGTATGTGTGTCCAGGAATTTTTTCTTGTCTATAGAACTCTTGGTATGACTGGATATGAACTATATTTGGTTCACAATTGTAATTTATAGTTAAATATTTAGGAAAAATAAATTAAGCTATTTTGGCTGAGCTCTAACCCTTTTAAAAGGATGGAATAGGATTTCCAGTTTAAAAGTCATGATTAATACACTGATACATGTCTTATATGTACTTTGTTCAAAGCAACCTGGTCACAGAACCTCAGAGTTACTCAGGTGGGAGGGGGGCTCTAGGAGGTCTCAGGTCCAACTCCCTGTCCTGAGCAGGCCAGACTGCTCAAGGCTTCCTTCAGGCTGTACTGATACAAATCAACAATCCATCCCAGATGCAAGACTCCACATTTGCAGTTGCTGAGTACCCTAAAGCTTATAGTGACGATTCCTGTAGCTTGCTTAGATGTTCCTAAGTAGAATCTGTTTCATTACGTGTATCAGTTAGGTTCTCTGGTTTCATGGTGTCCTCAGACTCGGTGAGGGTGCACTCTGTTCCTCTTACAAATCACCAGTACAGATATTGAGCTAAGGACAATGGCATGAGGTTCAACAAGGCCAATGGCCATCTTGGCCTGTATCCAGGATGGTGCAGCCAGCAGGACTAGGGCAGTGATTGCCCCCCTGTATTCAGCATTGGTGAGGCTGCACCTTGAGTACTGCATTCAGTTCTGGGCCCCTCACTTTAAAAAGAACATGGAGGTGCTGGAGCACGTTCAGAGACGGGCAACAAGGCTTGTAAAGGGTCTAGAAAACATGTTATGAGGAATGGCTGAGGAGCTCTGCTTATTTAGTCCGGGGAGGAAGAGGCTCAAGGGGGATGTCATTACTCTCTACAACTACCTGAAAGGAGGTTATAGTGAGGTGGGGGCCAGTGTCTTCTCCCATGCCTTAAGTGAGCGGACCAGATGAAACGGCCCTAAACTGAGACAGGAAAGATTCAGATAAGATATTAGAAAAAACATTTTTCACTGTTAAGGTGGTCAGGTATTGGAATAGGTTGCCCAGGAGGGTGTGGAGACACCATGTCCATCCCCAGACATGTTTAAGAGGCATCTAGTTCTGGTGCTGGGTGATGTGGTTTAGTGGTTTAGGGGTTATAGTGGTAGTGCTGGGTGGATGGTTAGACTGGATGATCTTGCAGGTCTCTTCCAACCTTGATGATTCTATGAATCTATGATGCAGTATTGAACAGGAGAGGTCCCAGGACAAGGTCCACTGTAAGTTTTCCTTCAATCAGGATGGCCTGGCCTCCAGCCATAACTCTTTAAGCCTATCACATCAACCATTTTTTCACCCATCTAGAAGTCACCCATCTAGTTTATAACATGTTAACTTGGATACACTGGGGCTGTGAGAAACCACTTCCAGTACAGTGGTGGAAATGAATTCACTAGTGCCATCATGTGAACAGACCGATATTCTGATTCCTGTTTTGTTAAATGAAAAACAGCTGTAAATTGAATTTCTTAGGGCATTGTGAAAACCTATTTACAGTTCAATGCAATATGTGCTCTCTTTTGTTTACAAAACTTTTCACCAGAGCTGTATGCATACCATAAATCAACTGTTGTCTGGAGATTCAGTTGAAGACCTTCACATCATCTGTAGGCCTTGTTTCATTAGGTTGTATATATTCTACACTCTGGCTTTGTGCCAAATAAGATTATTTATAATAATAAACAACAAGCACATTTCATGAAGAAATACTCCCAACTTTCCCCAGATGTTGAGACCTATGTACCTCTGTTAAAACTTACAGGATTTTCCAAAATTTTCCTAGATTTGTGAAGATATAACTCAGAGCAGAATTTGCTTGGTGACTTCTTGAACATCTATTGTTTGTAACATGGCTTTTCTCATATGATTAAGTTTTTGTTTTATTATTTTTAATTAGAAGAAAATGTTGAGATTTTCAACCCCATAGACTATGAACTACAGTTATCTCAGATGTGCAATAATGGGTAATGCCGGAGGGATTATGTCTCAAGTGCTCCCCATGGAAGGGAATGTCTTCCCATCCAGCTTCTTCCATCAGCATGTTTAAATTTCAAATAGCTGAATTAAATTTTGTCAGGAATTCACTTCTTCATTCTGAAAGTTTAGGGGTGGCAATTAAAGTATCTAACACTCTCTTAACACCCTACATAGAAATAATAAAAGCCCTCAGAAACAAAGTACTTATCTGACTGATTATTGCTAGTCTTCTGATTTTGGCAGCATGTGGACCAGAATTTTTTTCAGCATTTCATCTGCTGAATACTTGAAGAGTGTACACCACATTACATTCCTCCATACAAAATACAAATGTTTATGTAGATTTCTTGAAATGTTATGTAAACAGAAATTAACTCCAGAAGATTATCATTATTTGTAAAACCTACACTGGGATTTAGAAGGTTATTTTGCAGCTTTGTGTAACTGCACAGTCTGCAGCGCAACATAAAATAGGAATAGAGTTGAGTCTGGTTTGTGCTAGCCCTAATCAGCTACAGGCAAACTGCTCCCATGTATTCAGAGTAATAAGACAGCTCAGAGACAAAACTTTGCTATTAAAGATCTGACCTTTAAGCTTCACTTTTCAGCCCCACATCTTTACATTAGGAGGCAGAGTAGCACGAGATAGACATCACTATTTTAACTTCTTGTTGTCATAGACCAAGCTACCAGTAAAATGAGAGGGAATTAGCTATCAAGTCACAAACTTTGTTTGCTGCAACACTGTCTCTCGGTGGTTTCCTCTTCCTGTTCAAAACAGGGTGCATTGCAGAGGGGCATGTTTTCCCCCCACGCACCCTCAAATTCTTAGCACAGTCTAAATGGGAAAAGCAATGCTGAGACTCACTAGCATTATCTCACCACTCAGCTCTACCTGGTGTAAGGCACACATTAAACATGTTCTTTGGCCCCTGATGTCCCATATTTGGTCCCATATTGCCAGGATGAGGTAAACATCCCACTGGCAAAGAAAACGAATGGGCTGGAATTCACAGGAATATTCCCGGGAATCTGTGAATTATTGTTTCTTAGCTTTTTTTAAGAATGATTGGACAAAAAATTGTGTTGCAAGTCTTTATGATGTTGCCTCATTGTGACCTCATGCATAGCCAAGATTTGGTCATTGCACATTTTGTTGAATTTCACTGTGGAACACTCACACTGTGATTTGATGCACTGACCAGTTAAATACTCATTTTCCCCCCTCCTTATCAAAACACATGGAGTAGTTCTTGAATTTTGCAATGGTTGTGAGAAAATAAATGTATTCAAAGGGCCAGATCTGTTAGGAACTGGCAGAACTCCATTGACTTGCTAGGCTTATACTGCCCCAGCATTCATGAAGGTCAGATGGTTATGGACTCCTGAGAGTGACATGACCTTTAAGGTTTTGGCCATATTCCAAATTCATGTAGTCAGTTTTGCTTTTCTTCAGAATTTGGGGGTTATTAGCTTATATCTACTTGCCTTTTGTAAATATTCAAAATAATTTTCTTAAAAGTGGCCTACTTCGCAAACCAGAACACTTGTCTTGCCAAAATGCGTCTATGCTTTGCTCTTACAACACAATGGCTTTTTATGGGAGTCCCTCCTCAGCGATTTTGCCCATGTAGGTTTTATAGTGTTCTGCAGTCACGAATGCAAACCCTGCAAGCATGAGAGAAAAATGGAAGGTCCACCATTGAAACCAGTAGCTCCTGTGCAAGTGAATAGCAGACAGTTTTTATCACTTCTCAGATTCTTGGTGACATTTCTGAGACTCCAGATGAAGATTTTTCTTGAACTATTACAGACAGAAATAGAGTGTTGTGCCTTATTCTAAAGGACAGCAGCACCTATCTTATGGGCCTCATTTTCTTGAAGATGAGAATAAAATTATTTAGATTAAGTTTAGCTTCTTGCAAGTGTCAGAGTGGCTCACTTTTTCACAATTTCATTCATCTTCCTGTGTAAAGAAGCCTGTGGATTCAGCAGCTGAGAGGAAACACAACTAATGATGACCATTTGTGTTATCTAAAAGTACTTTCTCTTCCTTTCATTTGGGAACACTTGCACTCTCTCTCAATCTCTGTGTCCCCGAGTTCAGCTGAACAGCAGCCAGACTACATCACTCAGTTATCTCATTAGTCCTTTATAAAGGGCAAGACAAACAAGTGAGCAACGCTGAAGTAAGAAGGGCTTCATTTAATGAGTGAAAAAAGGGTATCTCTGTGCTCTGAGATAGAGTTGGAAAAACTGAATTTTAAATTAGTCTAAGGAACAAAAGAAAAAAACATTCAATATTCCTTACTGTAAGATGAGCAGGAACAGAAGAAGATATGTATTAAGTCTGATTTCTTAGAGCTGTATTCATATAGTGGCAGAAAATGATGGGTAAAATTTTTGAAGTTCATTAATATCTTTGGAGCAAAGTTTTCTGTGAAATCTCTGACTTCTTGTAAACCTGTGAAACTCCGTCGGTAGCTTCTATGTCCAAACCTATAACTTCTGACTCTTAGGAAGATATAACTCTTATATCTTACTATTTTAGGAGTTTTGTTTTAGAAATCTCATTAAAAACACAGTAGCAAAATTGATACTGTTTGTTTCTCTACATCTTTTCTCAAAATCTTCCTGTCATACCCCATGGATAATAAATTACCCAAATACACCACAACATCATTCTCAGTCTAATAACGATTATCAGCCCACTTCTTTTAGAATATTGTGGGTAAGATTATTCTGCTGCAGCTTTGATCAATTCCAAATAATTCCAGCTAAGGTGGAGATTTTGTTGCCAAGACATCCTGTTTACATCTCAGTTTTTTACCTAGTATCAAACCAGACAGTATCAACAAAATGATTCAAAGACTGCCATGGCAAAGGATGTAGAATCTTGTATTGAAATGGTCAGTGTCTCATGTTCTGTAAATAGTCTTTTTGCTTGTCTACTGCACATTGAGAATAAGCTTACTTACATGTTTTGAAAATAATATATTTTATTATTAAAGTTAAAATCCAGTAGTTACTAATGCTTACATTGCAATGTGTGCTGGCTTAAAATAGAGATGGGTAAGTGATGCATTTTAGTGGACTCAAGCATCTGAGAGTGGAAACTGATATTTGTTTTCATCTTTTAGTTCAATAACGTTGTCCCTACTGAGATGGCACATTGCATCATTACAGAGAACTGTAACAGAGGTCCTAAGTCCTAAAATAGATCAAATTATGAAGAAATAGAATAAATGGTAAATCAAATTTCATCAAACTTTCAAAAATAATTTTACTGGTTTTTTGTTCAGTCTTTTAATAGAAATATAGAGTCACAGAATGTTTGGGTTGGGAGAGACCTTAAAGATCACCTAGTTCCAACCCCCTGCCATGGGCAGGGACCCCTTCCACTAGACCAGGTTTCTCAAAGCCTCATCCAACCCAGACTTGAACACTCCCAGGGATGGGGCATTCACAGCTTCCCTGGCCAACCTGTGCCAGTGCCTCACCGCCCTCACAGGGAAGAATTTCTTCCTAATATATAATCTAGACCTACTATCTTTCAGTTTGAAGCCATTGTGCCTTGTCCTATCACTACAGTTCCTGATGAAGAGCCCCTCTCCAGCTTTCTTGTAGGTTCCCTTCAGATACTGGAAGGCTGCTAGAGAATACCCCGAAGCCTTCTCTTTTCCAGGATGAACAATTCTAATTCAACCTTTCCACTCATCTGTATATTGTAGTTTGGCAAGAAAGGCAGGAAGAGACATCTCAGCAGAGGTTTTCCATAGGAATGAATGTTTGACATCATTAGGAGTGCTGTTATTTCCATTTCTGATGCAATAGTAGGTTTTCAGAACCTACAGCATTCCCCATTTGGAGTTTAAGGAAAACTGATTTTTCTGATCTTTATTCTAGAAAGACAGAGAAAGGGTAAGTTTATGTAACATAATACATTAGCTAGGGAGAAAAGCAGTTGCACTATTTGCATTATAAGTTTGTGTTCTTGTTACTTCAGTATGTTGGGTTCACTATACAAAAAACATTTGCATATTACTGTGCCTCACACACAGTATGGGAAGTAGTTTTGCTGGTCTGCAAGTTCACTAAAATGAAAAAAAAAGAAAAGAATTTGCCATCACTTGATTCATCTGCTGCTCTAACTGTGTGCTGGTTCCCAGTTTTCAAGTAACTTGACCAAAGAATTGCGAGCTGCACATCTGTAGATGTTGCTGCTCTCTGAAATCTCCTGCTGCCCCCACCCCCCTCCCTGGGCTGATGTGCCAGGCTTATTAGTAACAGAGGCATAAACCTGTGGGTACCCAAGGATAAAGAGCCAGGCTTCTCCTGTAACATGATGTTGGAGAAAGAGATGAACTAAGCGTGGAAAATGAGGGAGAAAATGAGGCCTGAGGATCAGGCTTGCAGGTTGTGCTTCCGGTGAAGTGTAAGAACTGTCACAGCCATCACTGCTCCTAAATGGAGCTGACCTTTCTTCCTAAAAGTGACTTGTCTTTGACTGCCCTGAGCAGTGGCAATAGTAGACAGACTGCTTCCCAGGAATCAGCATAGGCAATGCAGGTTAAAAGTTTTGTGGTCTTTCCCCCACCTCACTCAGGTACACGCTCCCCATGTAGTTACCTACCTTCCCTGCCCCCTCCCAGTGATGGGGAACAACATTTAGTGGTGAATAATGAAGCTGAACCACATCAGAGAGGGGTGGACATCCACAGTCCCTTGCAAAAATTGTGCTAAGTGATTATGCAGCTTATTTTGCAGTTTCCCACTGAAGTTAGTCAAAGAGATTTGAACTATGGTGTGGACTAGTGATCTGCTTTTACAATGGAGAGGGACTGTTTCTTGGGGCTTTCTGTTTGATTTTTTTAAAAATTATTTATCTATACTCTTTCTCAACAACATGCTGTGTCCACGCCCATCATTCAATAGGTCTTCTGTACTGCCAGGAGGGTTTCTCGGTTATCCTTTTGTCGGACTGTTTCACTACAGATAGAGCTGTTTCAGAGGTTTTGGCATGAAATCCTGATGCTCCACACTTTTTCATGTCAGTCTGGCAGACCTGTGAATGGCAGCCATGACATCACTGGTATAATCTTGTGCAGAATACATAATTGTTGTGTCTACCTTATGTCTTCCCTGGGGAGCTCTGTATCTTGTGTTGTGGTACCTTGCTGCAGACAGCAGAGATTTCAGGGAGGAAGAGATCCATTGTTTTTTCTCCTTCTCCTTTCTTTCCCCATCTGGTTGGGTACCTGTTACCAGCTGGAGGTGGATAGTCCTCCCTGCCTGGTGCCTCTGCTAAGAGGAAAGGCAAATGCTGCCTGTGCCTGACCATTGTTAAGGAACAGAGTGCAGAGGAAATTTTTAAGCTGCTTGTTTATCAGAGGCTTGGAAATGAGCTGGAAATCAGAATAAGTCAGATTTGTATGTGTGTGTGCTCTGTTTAATATCAAAGACAGCTGTAATGCTTGCACAAGTCAGAATCTTAGCTGATCAGCTATCTCAGTTTACCACACAGGACAAGGGTGGTTTTTTTTTTTTAATGGAAGCATGGTTCTTCAATATATAAACAAAGGTCAGTGAGAAATCTCGAACAATAATCACACTGTAAGTTATTTCTTTCCTACTGATTTGTTTTGGGGTTTTTGTTATCCTTTTCAGTAGAAGGGTTGTTAATGTCTGGTACATGGGCCAAGAAAAAAGGAAGAAGCCTGAGAAAACCCCACATCCTCTTCTATGACTTCTTTTGGTTGTGATTCTTATTGACTGCTGATTTTGCAAGCCTAAGTTTAAGTTTCATATGTACTTTCACCCAGTTAAGCAAACAACTATTTCTATTGCAGGATAAATGCTCTCCGCTGAGATGTCTTCAGTCGTTGGCTGCTGAAGATTTCCTTCTGCTTACCACAAAAATCTCTCTGTCTGACCACTGGGTGTCAGTGAAAGACCGAGAAGCAATTTTCTGTAATAAAATATCCATGAGGTAGTCTCAGGCTCTGTGGGTGTTCTTTAGTTAAGGTGGCCAAGGCAATGTTGAGGAAAACTAACTGACACATACACCGGGAGTATATAATAATTAGGAAAATCAGCTCAGATCAGTAAGATTTTCCTGAATCACTTCATTATTCTATTTGACTTAATTCATACTATCAGGGGCGGTTAATAAATTATGGAAAAATCATTTCTCTTTTTTCTTTTTCAAGTAAAACCACTATTTCCAACATAATCATGAGGTACAGAGCTGTTGTATTTTACTATATTCATATTTCTTGTGCATTGGTCAACGTATTGCTGGAGGTCCCAGTCCTGAAAGGTGCTGTCCTCAAGCAAGGCAGTCTGTACCAAAATGCCCTTACGAATGTTTGAGAATTCAGGGGGCTCCACACCATGGCATCAAATCTATTTTCAAGGCTCTTCCTTCTTCCACCAAGATGACAAAATTCTGCTCTAGATTCTTTGGGAGGCTGGACACAAAAGATATGAAAGCTCATATAAGACGAGACATGAGTTGTAAAGGCAGTGAGGGCTGAAAAAGAGTCTGACTGAATGGAAGGGGTAATTATATCTATCCACATAATAACACCTGCATTTATATAACATGTTTATTTTGTTTTGAATTTTACTGCAATTTTCAATATGTTGAAGGTGTAACACCATTGCACAGGCTGTTGGAAGAAATCTTCAGAGTTTTGGAACCTTGACAGAAAACAAGTGGCCCTTGGAAGCTGGACAGGCGTCACAAACATTTGGAGTTATGTAATAAGCACACTAATTGTATACTGCTGCAAAAATGACTTACTGTCAAATAACTAAGAGTTTCAGTCTGTTTGGTCCTCCCTCTTTAGGCTTCAGAGTTCTCTGACCACTGAAACAAGTTAAATAGTCAAATTACTCTGATTTGCTGTGCTGCAAGGCTGACATGTTCAGGGGGGTAATGCTGCCTTTGCTCAAACTCTACTCATATTTTAAGGTAATTTTGGAAAATTAAAGTATGTCAATATTTAATTAAAAATATATTTATTTTGATGGTCATTCCTTAGGAAAAAAAATCTGCAGCAAATTCTTTGCCTATCCAAATTAAAAATATGTTGGACTCCTGTTCAGATTATAACTGTAAAAGGTCGACACACGATTCGTGCCAAAAGTTTGCTTTTGCATACTACAAAATGGAATTTCCCTGAGTTGCCCTTCTAGGTGTTTTTTCTGTAGTGGATATTAAAAGGCACAGATATTTGAGACCTCATGTGCTACATAATTGTGGTGTGGAGAGCTGTCCTACGACCAAGTATTTATCTAAACTGAATGTAGTGTAAAGCCCATCTTAATTGTGTCAGATGCAAGTATACACAAACCATGTGTCTAGATGAGGGAAAAATAATAGCTAAGTACTGCTGAATTTCCCATTTTTCCCTGCCTTGATACAGATCTGGGTACTGTCGAGGCCTTTTTGCTCTAGTGGGATGTGCTGCAGACACATCACAGCTGCTGCCCCTGCTTTGCGCACATGGACAAGAGTTGTAAAATTTCTGTTATTTTCATTAATATAACAACAGGTCTGCAGGTCAAAGACAAAGTTTCTAGGCACCAAAAATCAAGAATTAGTGTTATTTTGCATATATTGTCAATCAAATCAAAAAGAGCATTTTTGCTTTGCTCTAAAGCTGAAGTGCTCAACCTGTACCTTGTTAGGTGTTCTAGAATACCAAACTATATATATCTCAATTATAAGAGTTTCCCAGAATCACAGAATCAGGCTATCCTGAGTTGGAAGAGACCCACAAGAATCCTCAACTCTAACTCCCGGTCCCGCACAGAACCATCCCCAAGACTCACACAATGTGCCTGAGACCATTGTCCAAATATTCATGGAATCTGTCAGGCTTGGTTCTCTGACCACTTCCCTGGGGAGCCTGTTCCAGTGCCCAACCACCCTCTGGGTGCTGAACATTTTGTCCAGAAGGATCCTGGGAGGGACAGTATAGGAAGTTTTACCAAAACCTGAAAAGATTTCATCAGTTGGCTTCCCTTGATCAGTGGGTTACTTTGGCATAAAAGGAAATCAGGTTGGATAAGCAGGACTTTCCTCTCATGAAGCCATGCTGGTTGTAACTCATGCCATTTAAATAATGATGCTTGAAAAATCATGACTAGTATGACTAGAAAAATTCTGACTAGTATGCTAACAAAACTATTTTTTATNGGGTTACTTTGGCATAAAAGGAAAACAAGTTGGATAAGTAGGACTTTCCTCTCATGAAGCCATGCTGGTTGTAACTCATGCCATTTAAATAATGATGCTTGAAAAATCATGCTGTTCTGACTAGTGCGCTAACAAAACTAATTTTTAANGACTTTCCTCTCATGAAGCCATGCTGGTTGTAACTCATGCCATTTAAATAATGATGCTTGAAAAATCATGACTAGTATGACTAGAAAAATTCTGACTAGTATGCTAACAAAACTATTTTTTATATAAGTTTAAACAAAAAATTCCAAAATAATGGCAATGAAACAAAGGATTCTTTACTGTTCTGCTGTCACTTAGAGCAGTTAGAACACTAAATACTTTTCTGTTTTAGTAGGGTATCTTACTGAGAGTATTGTGTGTATAACATGCTCTCAAACAGTTCAGATCAAAGTCTATAAACTTAATGTCTTTCAACGTTAAGGATTATAGATAAGTTGGAGCCACTGTGCTTTTACAAAAGTGATTTTATTAAACTGCAACAGATCACATCACAAATTAGATTTGTACAGTAGCAGAGTATCAGCACTCTGGCAAGCATGCGTGTATTAAATTTGCAGACCAGAAATCTAATTTTTTTTTAAAATAGATACCTAGAGTTAATATTTCTTCATATATGTAAAATATGATTAATTTCAAAGTTGCTCAATAAAAATGTCATAATTTATTATTTGTATGCATTACCTCACCATATTACCTCTACAATGACTTCAGAGATGAGCTTACACCCAAGTGAAATAAGTGAAGAGTCAAGCCTGTCAGAATTATATTTATTGGGAAATTTAATAGGTATCTCACTTGTGAAATGGTACAGGTACATGCTTACAATTCTGTCCTAATTTATCAATTTTTAATAACAGATACCAATCAAAAGGAGGAGACCTGTGGACTCCTGAGTAAAAAATATGTTGTTTTAGTCATAAGTCTGTAGTAAAGCTGTTGACCACATGCAAAGCAGCATTTCCAAACTAAAAGCTTTGTCTCTCTGAATTCAGAGGATTTCACTCATTTCAGTTGAATACTGTTAAATTGTATTTCATTTTTCAGGAAGAACTGATTGTTTCCAGAGAAAGAATCACCTCAAGCTATTTTAGAGCTCTAGGAACGAAGGCTTTTAGTCTACATTTTAGACTGAGGTCAACCATAGCAAAAAATTAATCTAGCAATGAGTCATGATTTTTCACAATGAAGGCAATTTATCACTGGACTATCCTGACATGAGCTGTAGTGGATTTTTCATCACTAGAATTTTCTATCAAAGTATAACATTTTCACAGAAGACATGAATTTATTCCAACAAGAATTATTTTGGGAATGTCCAATGACCTGTACTGTACAGGAGATCAGTCTCAATTACTACAGTGGTCACTTCTGGCATTATGATTTATGAATGTATATGTATGCATGTATTCGCCTCAGCAAAAATTTAAAATGTTGACTATTTGCATTTTCAGGGTTTTCTTTCATAAAAGTAAACCTTTTGTGGTGGTGGCACATGTCATGTTTCCCAAAAGCAAACACCATAGAAACAACTATTGCCTTTGGCTACTATGAGACTAAATAAATAAAATCTTTAATTAAATCTAAGGGATTGGTGATTGTAAAATGGAATAAGAACAAACATACAAATTATTTAAAAGATCAGAAATATAGCCAGCTAACTTCCAAACATAATGTAAGTGAAGGTCAAAAAACAGTGTAAGTATTAGAAGTGCATGATAAAACAACAGAACAGCTCCCAACAGCTTTCTTATATATAAGTAATTAAACATTTTAAATTATGCTCAGATTCGGGGAATAACAAAATGTGACACAGGCTGTAGTCTGCTTCAGATAATATTTGGTTTTTAATAGAAGTACTAGTAATTTAAATGCAGTTTATATATATATATAAATATGAATATGAATAATAATATAAATGCATATACACATGAAGAATCACCTTAGAACAAAGTCTATCTCCTAGGAATCAATCTGATAATTTCTGAGATAAACCTAATGTTTGTCCTAAAAAAAATAAGAATATGAACTACTTATGTGTAAATGTAAGTTTTATAAAGCTGAACTGTCTTTTGAGTTGGATGGCCCATCCCCTGACACAAGGGAGGGCAATTCCTCTCCAGGATGACATGAATCCATCATCTGCCTCTCGTCAGCTAAGAGGGTGATTGTAAAATGGGTAGTGGGAAGGCTGGTCTTCCATTGCTGATCTCAAAAAACTAAACCTCTGCTAGGAAGGGTTGGCTGTAACGAGAGCATGTGGTGCAGCATCCTGACCTTTGGATCCCACTCATACATTTGCAGAAGCTCTTCATGGAGAGATGTGGAGCAGTGGTGGCTCTTGCCTTTAACTGGGGCTCTGACAGAGTTCCATTGCCCCTGAGAGCACCCTGCCACCACTGCTTGTCAAAAGCAGAGCCCTACTAGGAGGGTTGTAGCCAGAAACTGCCAGCCAGGCTTGGATTGAAAGCAGATCTTTCACTGGTGTAGGACAAGAAATGACACTGACAAGTGACACTGCTTTCTGCTCGTCTGAGGTTCTCTCTACAGCTCAGGAGCACTCAAGGGCTTTCTGAGACATTTATCAACCTCTCTTACCCTTTAAGTGAAGAAAGTTTTTGACAGTAATGTGGGTCAAGCTTTCAGACATCTCTTCAAGGGTTCAATATTCCGTCTAAATGGAAAAGATTAGGTACACAGTTAACACTTCTATATTTACCGATGAGGTGTGGACTGATAGGTACTGTGTAAGAACACAAGGAAGTTGTGTTTTTCAGTTTCACGTGCTTATTTTCTATCTCTCCATCATTTACTTTCAATTAAAAGATTAGTGGTAGTTCAGTTCGACCACTATGGTATGAAAGTCCTGCTTCTCTAATTGCAGTTGAGGAGTGAGTAAGGATAAAGAAGTAATCTTGTAGGCTTGGAGAAGGAAGAGCTATCTTTTAGCAAGTAATCTTTACCCTGAACTTTGCACTGAAGATTGCTATTAAATATGCCAAAAAGAAAACCCAAATTAGTATTTGTGTCTCAGTATTAACCTACTGGCATAATACTTTTGCATTTTAAGGGTGTAATTGAATCTCATTTGTTTCCAATGTATATAATTATTTATTTCAGTAGAAATAACACCCTTTTAAAGTGAATATTTGCCTAGTAAAACAGGCTTTCCTCTGAGGGCAAATCCTCTGAATGAACTGCAGATCACAACACCCAGGCAATCAGTTGCACACAGAAGAGTCATTTTCTTGGGCTTTCTTTTACCTTTATAATCCTCTTATTCTCTTCTTTGCAGAATAGTGAGACTTTTTTACAGCTACAGAATGGTCCTTTCATTATAGGATACATGATTGTTCCTTGAAAAAGAATGTTATGCCTGCAATACTGCAGATCAGTTTATATGTAATATGGGTAACGTGTGTTTAAAGCCTTCATATCTGATTTGGTAAATTTAGTCTTACCATGGCACCTGAAATTGGGCTAGTTGTTTGTTGGAACCGTTTCCATAATCTTGTTACAAACAATGGGGCTGCTACTTCTCCCTGATGAGGTAGTTTACAGAGATTTGAAGGGATATCGTGGTCAACTGTACTCTTTTGTCATTCCTGCAGGTGTAGATATGGGAAATGCTTTTACTGAATTTCTCGAGCTGCTGGATAGGAAGCCTAGTCACAATCGTTAAATGTAACGTATCAATAGTAACCCTAATTTGCTCAATGGCAGGTAATTAAAGCATTCATTTCAGTCTTTGGCATTAAGATTCTAATCTTATCCACTTACTTCCTTGATTTATCTTACTCATACAACTCCATCCATTCTTTAAGGCTGCTTATGGAGGTTTCATGGTAAGATTACCGACTAAATTCTCTGTGACAACGTGGGTGGCATTCAGGTACCTGAACACCAGAGTGACTTCAGGTGTTCATTAGTGTCACTTCATTCTGAATCATTCTGTCATGTTCCAGGATAAAATATTAGAACATGTTAATTTTATTAAAACACTCATTTATGGGAGAAAATCAGACAAATAAACAAACCACTGAACAATATTATTAGTCTAGTCTCAGCTCAGTGTAACTGAGCGCATTGCAGAGCAGAGGTTCTCAGAGTTATGTGGAAGCTACATAGAAGCTATCAGGAAAGCTTAAACTAATGATGCCCTGTTGAAAGATGTTTTTTCTTAGAGTGCACTTATGGATCAACTCACCAGGCTGCAAAATAATAAAACAAGAAGGTGGGATGATAGCCAAAGCTATTCAGCCTTGTGGCATTTCACAGAATACTTTAAATTCAGACTTTATCTGACACTTACCATTTTTAATCCTTGTATTTGTACATTAACCCCTTTGGACAGTCATTCATGCTCATTTGAAGGCTGAATAAGACAATGTCTGCATGTTTCCAGGTTAAAAGCAATCCATATTATCTCATTTAAAGTGCCCTTTACAGCAGAGCTTAGAAATCAACTTGTTTCATTTTAAAATAAATTTAAATTTGTTTGAATAGTGTTTGAATCTACAGCAGTGACATCAGGAAACTAACGACTGGCCTGAACAGCTCATTGCATGTGTTCTTTCTTCTTTCAAAAGCATAAAACCCTATATTATTTTAAGTATCCCCTAGTTACTGTTCTACTTTCTGCTGAGAGTCCACAGGACTCACTCCCTTTAAACCAGTAAACCTGAGTCTTCTTTCTTCCTTTCGATTAAAATAAGATTAATCAGTTTAAACTCACAACTTCCTTATGAAAATCCATCCAAAAAGTTACCATTAAGTTAATAAACAAAGTAGCTTCTATGTCAAGTTTCCTTCACCCTTCCACAGTAAAGATGGAGCCAGAAGAAACAGACCAGTTCTAGAATTTTCCATCAAGATATGGAAACTATTAATTGGTGGAATAACTAATAGAACACCTGTAAGTCAGGCTTGTTTCCTACTTCATTGTGGCTAACACTCACTAAAATCAGTGTTAGGTAGAAGGTAAGGAGAGTTTAAGGCTGAGAACAGCTCCCTTCCCCTGAAAAAGCCAGCACTTGTCTCGCAGAA
The DNA here is from genome assembly GCA_013397135.1 of Pachyramphus minor. Taxonomy (NCBI): domain Eukaryota; kingdom Metazoa; phylum Chordata; class Aves; order Passeriformes; family Tyrannidae; genus Pachyramphus; species Pachyramphus minor. The sequence goes on along the minus strand of VYXB01007292.1, from coordinate 279,882 downwards.
TTGCAGATGAAGTCCTGTCCTACACTGTAGATGTTAATCCCCATCACAGAGGGATGCCCTGCAATACAGTTTATTTCTTCATAACAAAATACAGATCAGTATGTGTAATCCAGAATTATAATAATAACAAAAATCTTGGTCCAAAATCCCCATAAATACACTTGCAAAANAAAAAAAAAAAAAAAAATGTCCTACACTGCTAATCCCCATTACAGAGGGATGCCCTGCAATTCAGTTTATTTCTTCATAACAAAATACAGATCAGTATGTGTAATCCAGAATTATAATAATAACAAAAATCTTGGTCCAAAATCCCCATAAATACACTTGCAAAATGTATCCCAAAGTGATGCTTTTCCACTGGAGAGCAAGCAAGGCAGTGGACACTGGTCTTGGGAATGGTGGTTCCCAGCTTGGATTCAGTCAATAAGCTATCTGAAATTAGCTTTGTCCCACTGACATCTGTGCAACAGTTGTTGTCTTCTTCTTTTCTTTTAAGATTGCGCAAATATTTGCTAAGACCTTTTGGGCAGAGTCCATACAGACTGTGCAGTGACAGAAGAGGGGAAGGAAGTCCCTTTATTCAGTGACATTTGCCATGCCACACAGAAATTATATCAACTGAAAAGAGTTATTTACTCTTTTAACCTGTCAATAAATTTACATAGATCAAACAAAGCTGGTGGCTTTGTGGCTTTAGCCACAAAGAAAGTGCCTTCTCTGCTGGGAGGTGGCTTGAACACGTTTTGCTTCTTCCTCAGTGGCTGCCACACAGCTAGGGGGTGTTGATTCTGGCAGGGCTGGAATGCACTGACAAGGTTCTTTGCTCCTGCTTCTGGCTCACATGCCATGCACTGCTTGGTACCACTCAAGCTCTAGATCTGGGCTTTCTCATGCTCCATCTGCAACGATGGTGGCAGTGCAAGGGGATGCTGCAGGGGAATGAGCAGAGAGACCCTTAACCTTCAGCCAGTGTGAGTCAGGTTATCTCTACAGCAGAGTCGTGTGCTGCTTATGCAGGCCTGAGGTCAAGTGTTAAACTGAAGCTTCAGCCGGGGAATGCAAACCTTCCCTCTCAGGAAATGTGGGTGGATTTCTGCCCCTACACAGTCACCCATTGAAGATTTCAGAACTAATGCAGCCAGCACAAGCTTGTGCATCTTTCTTTCATCTTTCTTCATCAATATTTCAGCATTTTTTGATCATCACACACTTTCTCATGAGAAAAAAAAGTAGATTGCTAAAGAGTTTCTATTAGCTTTGTGCTCAGTAATCACTATGGGGCTATATTTTTTTGGGTAAAATAGGGTGATACCATTTAGTCATGGTCCCATACTGCTTTATAGTCTGGAAATATGAAACTTTAAACATGTGTGGAGCAGTCTTAACGTTGTAAACTCATCTGGGCAAGTAATGCACCCAGCTCTGTTTATTCTAAAAATACATTTTTCTTAAAAGGGATTAAAGTTCCTTGAGTGCCATCCTCCCCTGCCAAAGCAAACCTGTAAAAGCAAAGAGATGTCAAGCAACTGGACATTTCTTACTGATATTGTCTCACAGCATATTTTCTTTGATAATGACAGATTACATACTTTCAATGAATTTTTGCCTTCCTCAGAGATAGAACAGAGCACCATGAACATGTTCATTGCTTCTGCTCACTATTAAAAACACTGCCTGAAAACCTCAAAAACATCAATGAATACTGAGTCGTGACAGATGGTCACAGGCTGTGTGCAGTGTGTTTATCTGAGGTTGAAGTATGAAGTCATATGTGTGTATGTCTGTGATGTATCTTCACTGGGTGCTTCTTGCTTACCCTTGAAATATCATCCTATTGAGTGATAAACGAAGTAGAAGACAGAATTTTCCTGGCTGTTCTCATTAAAAATCGTGTTACATTTTCAATTCCTGTGACCACTTTTTCTCTTTGTGGGTTGCTGTGTTCTGAGCTCAGAGTGAAATGTGTGAGCACAGTGATTGCTTTAAATGCCAAAAGGAGGCCCTAGACAAGGTTCTGGTCTTAGAGTACATGACAGACTGTCAGAAATTTGTGCAGTCACTAAAGCAGTTAAGTCTTGCTGCTGTTTATGTCTGCTAAAGGCCTGTATGCCTGCTCTGCTGAAAGGTGGAATATTGAGGAAATCCACAGTTCCATTTAAAATATATTTTGTTAACTTATACATTATGAACTGACATATCAGGGCATAAACAGAGCAATAAATGAGACTGCCAAAAAAAAAAAAAAAAAAGAGCTGCTTTTCATTAACCACTAACAGGGTGACTGCCAAAACCAGAAGTCATAATCATATGAGAAATCTTCAGGTCTCACTTTGTAAATTGATAGTGATTTTTTTTTTCCTTTTTTTGTCGTGCTGTATGCCATACAATAGAACTTCTTGAAGGAGAAATGAGAAGAAACTCCACTTTTTTTGAGAGGACTTGGAATACTCTGGCCTGTCCACATCCTTTGCCTTGCAAATGATTGATATTCCTGTGGTTTCATGCAGTGACATAGTCACTTCTGGAAGAAAATGGTCTCTGTCTAAAGAAACACTGTCCAAAATGATCACGGTGTAAATAACACTGTGTTTGTCATCAGGTTTATTTGAGAAATGTCATGTTATGCAAAGATTTACTGTAAATTGTTAGAGAACAGGATGGATTTGGATTTGGATTTACAAATGGTCAGGCTCAACACAGCTTGTAAAAACAAGAGTGAGAAGCCACCCTTAGGGAGCACAGGTGAGGTGTGCCACAGATAAAGATTTTCTGCTGATCAGAAAAGTTTATGTAAAGGCATGATTTTGCTCTTTTGAGAAAGTGTATTGTGTGCCACATTTATTAATCTGTGAAATTACTGTTGTGAGGGAGATTTAAACTGAACTGCAGCGTAGTTATTGAAATATTTCCCTGTGGAAGCAGTCAATGTCTTGTAGTGGTGAGTGATAATCTTACTCAAATGCTATACAAGCCTCATTTTGTTCTGTTTTTCTAAATATATATACTCTGCATGGTTGCACTGAACTTTGCAGATCTGCTGTCGTTCTGAGGAGCAAGGCATTGCTGATAGAATTAAATCCCCATTCATTAATGTAGAGACTTCTTAGCTGCGTGATGAAAATACAACCCATGATGTGGAAGCACCATTACAGGACACTGTTGCATGTTGCCATCACTGGGCTCACTTTTCTAAACACTCACGTGAGTACCATTACACTCGATCGAAGCCTCAAAATTATTAAAACGCTTTGTTAATACATATTACAAACTGTTATGTGTGGACAGAAGAGAAGTGCTAATAAGATTGACTAAGAAACACTGGTATGTTTGGGGGTTTTTTTTGTTGCACTAGTAACAGGATAATTGCCAGGTAACTGCCTTGAGATACCTGGCAGTTTTTATGAAAACTTGTAATACCAGCAATTCAGATGACCTGTCACTGTGCAAAACAGTAGAGAGAGCATAGATACGAACTCAGGATAGATGTTAAGACTTTCCTGTATAAAATGGCATTAATTTAGTCACTCCTCAAATTGTCCTATCACATAAGTACCTCTGAAGCTATCAAATATTGTGTAACTGTGGTGAGTAGAGCACAGGGTGAAAATTGCCTTCACCCATATTTGAAATATTCCCCTTAATAGAATCTTATAATAAATTGAAAATTTGGCTTATTGGAAATACAGCACTAAAACCAGAGACTATGAAGCCCATTAGACATACTCAGCTCTTATAAGATCAGAGTGCTGTCACACATAGTTCAGAAGTTACTGCCAAATTCAGATTAAAACATAAAGAAAAGAATCATTAATGTACCCAACAGTTTTAGAAATATCTATTAAATATAGATAGGTAGTATAGATTAGGTTGTTTACACCATATAGTAGAGGGGATTGAGGCTAGAAAAAATTAGTCTGGGAAGCATACTTGGTCCAAAATCCACTAGAGTTCTTTAAGATTTACATCATCTTCAGTAGCTGTGGTATCAACCATTAGGATAGAGTGAGATTCAATTGCTTACTGAGCAAAATACAAGGAAAAAGTTACTTGTGGCATAGGTTTAACCCTAAAATTATGGATTACAGAAGTCCACAGTCACTATTTAATCACTACCACTATTTCAATTTTGTTGGTGTTTGTTACATATGATCATAACACAAAATCATAGAATCACAGAATCATTAAAGTTAGAAATGGCCTCTAAGATCATGAAGTTCAACCTCTGACAGATCACTACCTTGTCAACTAGACCATAGCACTAAGTGCCATGTCCAGTTGTGAAGAGTATAAAATCTTCTTTTACAGATCATTTATTTTGAGAATGTTTGTTCCCTATTTGCTATTTTTAATCTTTGTATGGCCTGTACAAAGCTCAAAAATCACCATGTTAACGATTATTTCAAATTTTCCGATGTAATGTGTAGATGCTTGTCTCCTCATGAAACTTGTGGAATAAACATGTAGCAGTGTTACCTGTCAAAATAGAAGGTAATAGTGACCACCTGAGGCTTGTGTAAGGGCCATACAGCCAGGCTGTTTTCCATGAATATGTGTTCAATGGAAATGTGATACAAAATACAGCAGAAAGCTCTTTGCACTGCTAGCCCCAAGCAGGCTACTACAAAACAGGACATGTTCAAATTGCAGGTAGTCAGACTAAGCCTTTATTCACAGTCGAGTGAAGCAGGCATTTCCAGAGGATTAACTTGAACAGTTAATCAGGTGAGAGTTTCTATAGAAACTCTTGCAGGTTATTGTAAAACTCAAGGTTTTTATTATAGTAGAGTACCTTTGCATTTGAAGACCCAGACTGATAAACTCTAGCTATGGGGTTTTCCTCCTTCCCCTTCAAGCCTGGCTGATCTTAAGGATCAACGAGATTCAGCTAGGAAGTGACCTCTTTAGCCGGTCTAATGCATGTACTTCTGAGTAATCCCAGATACTTACTCTGAAAGGAAATTCACTGATGTCTCCTCCTGTGCTGAGAGCTGTATGCATCTGACAGTGTGTCCCACAGCCTTGGTTCCCTCATTGTTCTCATTACACAAGACAAATGACTCCCTAAATACCTGTCTTCCTGCTCTGAAAAGGAGGGAAAGAAAGAGGGAGAATACAAGAAGCAAAGAAAGAAGGAAGCAAAGAAGGAAGGAAGGGAAGAGGCCTCAATGTGTGGTGGTGCATGCTGTGGTCTCATCTTCATTGGTATTAAAATGGGAACGTAATTTCTGGAAATAGCCAGATGGTGAACCTGAGCTTGCCATAAGACTGGAAAGTCACAGCCATAGCTAAACTATGGATCATTCTCAGAGAGAAACCTTCCCTGGCTCTTTTAGATTAGGTGGCACATGTCCGGTGACTGAGGCTTTGTGAAGAATTTGCATATAGCCAAGAGGGTCTGAGAGAATTTGGCCATTCCTCATCTTCTAATATGTTGAAATCAATGGAAGTTTTGCTTGGAAGCTAAAAGTACAGTTTGAGCCAATCTAAAATTTTGAATGAAAAGGTTTTCTAAAGCATTTTGGCCATGCTGCTCACTGAAAATGCAAATTTGTTTAATAAATGTAATTCTTGTGTGCCTATTGCTATTTTTTAAGTATTCAAGAAATGAGAGTTTCTTGTGATTCTTTTAAATAGCTGCATGACATTTTCTCTTAAGTCACCACATTTTAGGAATTGTTTTCTAAGGATTCATCTTGAGTGCAAACTGGGGACTAGTAATCCCAAGGCCAACAGGGCATGAGGAACCCACTCTGGAGTATGTGAGGCACCTTAATGGTATTTTGTATGTAACAAATCTTTCCTTTTGCTCTGATATGTTCAGGGTTTACCGTAAAACTTCATTCTCCATTACAGAAGTCAGGCTCTTTTTCTCAATAACTTTTTCATAGATTTCTCAGAATATTCTGAGTTGGAAGGGACCCACAAGGCTCACTGAGTGCAACTCTTAAGTGAATGGCCGGTAAGGGGATTGAACCCATGACCTTGGTGTTTTTAGCACCGTGCCCTAACCAATTGATGTAGTCTCAGGTTTTCCCCAGGGTTAGTTGTTCTCAGGAAAACTTTGGTCAGTCAAGACTTCTGTGGAAAAGACTTTCTGATGGAAAAGACTGTTTATTTGAAAAACTCAGGCTTTCTTTTTTCAACACAGTAAAGCTCACTAAAATATTTTGGTTTAATAATGAAATTAATTTTCTATATTTTATATTCATCTGTAACACTTAGATGAAACTATGTATATTTCAATGCTTTCAGCTTTCATGAAATCACGTATTTAGCCCAGCATAAATTTAAAGCATAACTTTTAAGCTTTCCAGCTTCCATGAAATTCTTTTCTTGATTTGGAAAACATTTTATTAACATAAAAAAAAATCTTCTTTTGACAATAGTGGCAATAGTAAAGTTTTTGATTTTCTGTAACTGTGAAATCTCTCTTGCTCTTCTCTTATTCCTTTCACCTTTGCAAAATTTCATAGAATCAGAGGCTCACAGAATCCTATAATCATAGAATGGTCTGGGTTGTAAGGGACCTTAAACATCGTGCAGTTCCAACAGCACTGCTACGGGCAGGGACACCGTCCACTACACCAGGTTGCTCAGAGCTCCATACAACCAGGCCTTGAACACTTCCAGGAACAGGGCATCCAAAACTCCTCTGGGCAACCTCACCAGCCTCACAGGGCATAGTTTTTTCCTAATATCTCTTCCTCAATCTATTCTTTGTTAGTTTGAAGCCGTTCTTCCTCGTCCTGTCACTCCAGGCCCTTGTAAATAGTCTCTCTCTGTCTTTCCTGTAGGCTCCCTTCAAGTAGGGCCACAATTAGGTCACCTCAAAGCCTTCTCTTCTTCAGGCTGAAGCCTTCCTCATAGGACATGTGCTCTATTCCTGTGACCATCTTGGTGGCCTTCTCTGGACTTGCTCCAACAGGTCTATGTCCTTCCTGTGCTGGGGATCCCAGAGCTGGATGCAGTACTCTAGGTGGCGTCTCACGAGAGCAGAGTATTTCCACAGTTAGCATGGAGAGTTTGTCCCCCAAACCACCTATTCAACTGCATTGTGATCTACTATTCTGTTTCATTCATGCATATTACAGATTCCACACACTTTCTCTTTCAGATCTCAAGTTTATGGAATATAGACCACTTTTGTTCAACAAAAACATGCAGTTTGTTGGGTTTTTCTTTTTTTACAGAAATATGAGTATTTTGCACTCACAATTGCAGTGTTCATATAAAACCCAGGTTAGTGTCCCTTTTCAATAGACTGCATTTGTGTTCCCTCTCAGAAGGTGATTCCACCTCACCAGACACAGTGATAAACCGCTCTCTAGCCAAGGGGTGTGGACAGACTTGAAGGCTACAACTTTCTTTTCATCAAGCATGATGTTTTTGTCCACTTCTTGTTACAGAATATCCTATACTAGAGTCCAATCAAAAGAAGCTTTTTAAATTGGATGGAATTTTTTGTCCATAGACTTTTACTAGGTTTTATATTACTATCCACAGAAAACCATGTAATAAATTATAGAATAATTGATAGTCGATGACAAGAGTCTCAAATGCAGGCTGCCACATTACTGCTAGCACTGCCTTGAAGTGATAGAAGCTATATAAATCCAGGAATAATGAAATCATCCATTTTTTCCACACACAAATGTGATCCAGAACTGAAGCCATGAAACCACATCTTATGCTAGACAAATGGAATATTAATGTACGTGTGTTTCCAACTATAGGGCTTCTCTGTCAGATGTATGTTCTTTTCTTTGCTTTTCTGTCATTTTTTTCCAAATCCAGCTTTTCCAGGTGAAGCAGTGCCCTGCACAGGTGAGAAAAGCTGATGTAATTATGCCAGTGGTTGTTCATGCAGTGGTTCAGGCAGGTTCAGGCACCAAATCCTGGCTGATTTCATGTGTTTCTTTTAAATTCAGTGATCTCAGAGGCAGAATATAATGTTCTGTTGCTAACAGTACTTTATTCATCAACCTCTGTGATTTTGAGTCATCTTTTTTGCGATACCTGCTTGTCTGGAATTCATTACTTTTTTGTCGGGTTGCTACTTTTATCTTCTGAAAATGCTTGTTATTATGAAGAGGTTTACCCAGAAAGTTCACATATTTGTGTTTACATATAGCAGCATACTTGTACAACCTGACAAAAGAGGTCCTGAGAACATCATATATAGATGCATAAAGTGTTTATAGTGATAAATCTTTCATGTGGGATCAGGGTCCCCACTTTTATACACAGGAATTCAGGTAAAGATTATAAAACAGATGTATGAAAATTTAAAAAAAAACTAAACAGAAAAATATTATGGATACACTTTTGCATTAGATTTTAAGGACCAGATCTGTTATTTGTGCTTAGTTACTTTGATCTTAAAAGGGTTGCTCATATTCCCAAAATATATTTGCAAAACCAGGACTTCTCCCCAGGGAAAGTAAAAAAGTCCTCGTGAGAGTCAAAAGGCATATACTACACATCAGTTTTAACTTCTCTAGTTGCACAGCCACACACAGCAAGTGTTGTATTATAGGCATAAAGTAGAATTTGTGGATTTTATTTTCATTTATGCCTTTCATTTCTTGAAAGCCTCTGCTCTGCAGCAAGTTGAAGAAGGTGGGTTCTATTACATGTGCTGCCATTGCAAATCAATGTGTATTTCATCATTCAATAGGTAAAAAAATGTTGAAAAATACACAGAATCAATACAAATGTTGTAGAAACTTCTATTTTCCATAATGTTTTCCTGTAGATATTTTTGTTTCTTGAGATAGTAAAGTTTACAAAAAAATGAAATGAAGATGTTCTTCACAAACAGAGACAGGGTTTGATTTATAATTGTCCCCCCTTTTTTTTTTTAATCCTTTTCCTTCTTTCTAAATAGTTTTTTACCAATTTTGATTAAACAATCCAAAATTCTGCGTAGAGCAAAAAAGATTGGCAGAAATTCCCCTGCTAAGTGCAATGATCTTACGAAGGTGTGGTCCTTAGGTCTCACCCAAAGAAAGGGACAACAGGCTTTGAAGCAACCATGAAAATTGAGGGGAGAAAGGGTGTAGCTAAAGACCACATAAAGTCACTGGATGGTGAACCAATAGAAGGGATGTAAAAACTGCCATTTTATCATCATAAGAGTGCAAGACAAGTACTATGATATTGAAAAATTTGTGATTCTCTTGGGACACCTGATCTTAGCTTCCATGGAATTTAAGAGACTTTAAGCATGAAACATTAATCTTCATAAGTCCCTGTGAGAAGATATCACAGAATCATTTAGGTTAGAAAAGACCTCCAGGATCACCATCTCGTCAACTGGACCACAGTATGCNCGAGTCCAACCTTTGACCGATCACTATCTGGTCAACTGGACCACAGCATGCAGTGCCACATCCAGTCATTTCTTGAAACACCTCCAGGGACTGTGACTCCACCACCTCCCTGGGCACCCCATTCCAATGCTTAACAACCCCTTACAAGAAGAAATTCTTCCTGATGTCCAACCTGAAGTTCCTTCAGTAAAGCTGGATGCTGCATCCTCTTGGCCCATTGATGGTTGCCTGGGAGAAGGGACCAGATCCCAGCTGGCTACAACCTCCTTTCAGGCAGTTGTAGTGAGGGATAAGGTCTCCCCTCAGCCTCCTTTTCTCCAGGCTAAGCCCCCCAGCTCCCTCAGCTGTTTCTCATGGAATTTAGCCTCTTGGTCCTTCCCCAGGTCTGTTGCCCTTCTCTGGACTCATTCCATCACCTCAATGTCCTTGGGAGACAGTCACTGCCCTATCAATCCTTCCATATCAATCACTTGATATGCATCATGAAATATCAGCTTGAAATAAACTCGTATGATTGAATACCCTGGGTGTCTAAATTACATCCTATTACTTGCTTAGCTCACTTGTATGAGCTGCAAAATTGACTTTTATGTAAAATACAGTCTAAATGCCCTGAAGCCTTTCAGAAGGAGATTAAATCCATGCTTAACTGCAAATTTTTTGGTGGATTTTACTTAGACCTTATAATATATGTGATTGTAAGTTATTTTATGTGCTATATGATTATTATAGACTGGTAGAAGAGACCCATCTTTAAGAAAATTCAAAATAAATGGAAAGGTTATTTTCAAAGTTAGTGGCAGACATTCAAAATCTGCTTGTAAATGAGAGTATTTTTAAAATCAAATACAAAGAATCCTTTTAAGTATATGTTTTCTTACCTTGAGGCTTAGACTGAAGTTTTTGTGTATGATTTGTTGATACAAAGGTTAGATCTAGCTTCAAAAATGGCAAAATATCTTTACGTAAAGTCCAAATACGTCAGTGTTCATACAGTACCACTTTCTAAGACCTTGCAGAACCCAAATCAAAATGTTTATTTAAACCTGTTCCCTCACTTCAGAAAGCCAAAAAAAGAAATACTACAAAATTCAAACTGCAACACCTCAGTTGGATCTTTTTCCATAACGGTTAGTCAGAAAAGCTGTTTCCAATATTTTTTCACAAGAAAACAGAACCCTTGGCTTATCTTAGTACTGGTATATTTCCATGAAAAACTGTAGCCTATGTAAATTTTGTTTTATACGTGTGTTCTCTATTTGCCTATGCATATGTAAACCTTCATATGATGTGCGCAAATGCTTGGATTATGACCAAATGGTCACCATGTTAGAGGTTGCTTTATGGAATCACAGAATGAATCATAGAGTGGCTCACCTTGTTCCACACCTCTGCCATGAGCAGGGGCACCTTCCAGCAGACCAGGTTGCTCATGGCCCCATCCAACCTGGCCTGGAACATCACCAGGGATGGGGCAGCCACAGCTTCACTGGGCAACCTGTGCCAGGGCCTTTTCACCCTCACAGGGAAGAATTTCTTTCACATGTCTAACCTATGTTCCCCCTCTTTCATTCTGAAGCCATTCCCCCTTGTCCTGTCACTACAGTTCCTGATGAAGAGTTCCTGGTTTTCCTTGAGGCCTCTTCACAGACTGGGTGGTGTTGTGAGGTCTCCATGCAACCCTCTCTTCTCCAGGCTGAACAGCCCCAACTTTCTCAACCTGTCTTCAGAGAGGAGCTGCTCCAGTCCCTTAGCAATTTCATGGGCTCCCCTGGACTGGTTCAGACAGGTCCACATCCCTCTTATTTTGGGGCCACCAGAACTGTACGCAGCACTCCAAGTGGGGTCTCACAAGAGCAGTGTAGGAGGGGACAGTTCTCTCCATCACTTGCTGCCCACACTCCTTTTGATGCAGCCCAGGACATGGCTGGTTTCCAGGCTGCAAGTGCACACTGCCAGCTTACGTTGAGTTTTTGGTCTATCAGAAAAATTGCCTAGCTGATCAAAATTTTCAGAATTTCAGTTTTTAAGGCAACAGGGGAAAACTCATATAAGAAATTAAAAAATTCTTCCTAGAATTTTTTGATTTCTGTTTATGCTTTTTGAGTTTCCTAGTGTTGTAAGAAATGGTTAAATACATAATTTTAAAGGTTATGGCTTATATCTTCAACACAAGCTGTGAATGTAGGATTTGTGACACTACCACACACTTTTTTCATCAAGAACTTTCTTTTATTTTCAGAAAAAAAATCATATATATGAGATTCCCCCCAAAGGAAGTAGAAAATTAGTCAAAAAATATGCAGTTATAAACCAGTTAAAGTTATTCTACCTAACATATTATATTCAAGAGCTATAAAAAACCAAAATTGAACATTGTCCTATATTCACCTACCCCAAAAAAGTAACTTACCAATAGTGGCTGTCAAATCCCATCTCAGAGCTCTGCTAGGAGGGATGCCCATTCTTCAGAAGTCTCCTGCAGTCCAAAGCTATGCACATAGTGTGACTCAGCTGAACACAAGGGATGTTGTACTGGACATCTGCTATTTGTGATGCCGTTGGGTAAGAATAAACTATATTCTTCCACTACTTTTAAAAGTAATAGCAGTTTTTGTCTGTCTTCCAAAAAAAAGACCTTTTTTGGGGAGCTGCAGGGTGGTGGTGTTTTGGTTTTTTCTGCAGGATTGTAATGATGGATTTTTTATATTGATTTTGAAGCCTGATTCTCATTTCTTCTGAGGAAAAACCACATCTCATATTCTAGATCTAGATGTCACATTTAGATCTCAAAGTGCTGAACATAAGTGTTTTCTGCTTTGGTATGGAGCTGGATTTGCCTGCTGCTTTCAGGGAGTGTTTCTGCTTTTAGGTATTTGATAATTCCTTCCAGAGCTAATTTATGTAAATAATTTATATCTTCTCATCCTTGGTTTTCCTGGCTGCCTCTGTTCTCTTGCTGTTTTAATTCAGAGTGTATACTGCTCAGTGCAGGGTCTGTTTGTTTTCTGGATGTTGTTAGAGCTCCTAATCAAGAAAATAAATCAAAATCCAGCTTCTTGCCACTCCTGTAATTTAGTGATAAATGGAAATAATGTTCTCTAACTTGGGACCTCAGAATCATTTAATTTCTAATATACACATCCCAGACACAACATCATGAAAATTGCAATTTTATCATCATATCTGGGTTTGTTTCATCTGTGTCCCTAAACTCTGAGTTTATGAGCAGGAGTTCTGTTCATTCCATGCATTCATGTCGCAATTGAAAGTTGTTTCTCGCATTTATTGGCCCTTTGAAAAGGGCAGATAAACTAAAGTGGGAGGTGTCTAAACCTTCTCAGTCAAAATCAGCTCCTTTGACCTTAAACAGATGAAAGATGTGGTCTTCCAATCTCAGCTATCAACTGAAACTTGTTCAAGAGCTGCTGCCATAAGCTGCTACTCCAGTGAGCTCTGGGAATGCTGGGATTGCTCCCATCTTCTGCAGGGACAGCAAAGGACAAAAAAGAGTGCAGCTCCATCTCCTGAGATGTTTCCAAGTCAAGATTACTATAACACCCTATGGCCAGCTTCTCTGCTGTTGCAAAATGTCTGTGAAAGTCAACACACTTTTGCCCATTTAAACATTGTGATATTCATCCTGCATTTTTCCAAAAACTGATAATCTACCAAAGCAGACTGTCCTGACACTAGATTTTTACTGGTATGTCTTTGAGTCTCTGTGCCTTAAGTCTTGAAGTATGTGAAGTTTATTTTATTGAAAGGAATGCTTATGGTGTATAATGAAAGCATTTGGCTTCTGACTCCTGGCTTTTATTTCAGCAGCTCGATCATGAAGTGGTAAAGTGTTATTTATAACTCTTAGACATTCTTTAAGGATGAACACATCAACTAAAAAAACAAACAGTCTTGGTGCTTATGGGTAGTTTACAGCAATTTTAAAGTTAGGAGAAATCTGTGATCTCATACTACAGGCTAAAAACCTGTCCATTCATTACAGCATGGCAATGGAATTTGGTTGAAACATTGACATAATCTGAGGAAGTTGAGATTCACAGCATCCATATACCACTGTGCAGGGAAAGATTCAGTTATGTGTCATAAGGAATTACATAATCTTTCCTTCTCTCATTCTCTAATACTAAACACACAGAGGGTCAAAAAGAATTTTTTTTTGCGTACACTCCATTCTTTCTTTGATTTAATTAAAAAAATTAATTCCACTGGGGTTGAAATACACCATTTTGCTGAAAGCAGAAACTCAGGGTTTATTTCCAAGACATTTCTATATTTTAAGTCATAGAATGCACAATCAGAAGGGGTTTTTTATACCACAATTAATTACCGCCTGTAACTTCAGTGCACCTTTACATCACTCTGAGTGCACAATGAAATCCAGTCATGGTGTGATGTCACTAAAAGACAGAGAACCCATAACCTCTCTTGTGAAGTTGTCTCCCTGCTAAGATGTTTCCTGGCCTCAGTTTCATGCTGTATTCAGAGCACATCTTCTGGTTTTAAATTGACCTTTTCTCACTGGGTTACAGAGCTTTTCAGTACATTTAGTGATTTCTACAGATACTCATGCATTGCAAGTCACTTTGCTGTTTACTAAATTGCGATTGAGCTCTCACTTTTTAATTTTAAGACATCTTCTCCAACCCTCAATTTCCTTTTGTGGGTTTTGAGCTCATTTTTAGAGTTGTGTTTTTGGTGTGGTTTTTATTTTATTTTTTTTGTTTGTTTTTTAGCTTAAACTGTTATTCAACATATTTTTTACATATGGACACAAAACAGCAGAATTTTTCTAACCATGACTGTATGCTGAGGCAAATTAATCTTTATTTTCTATTTCCTCTCCTCATGCTGCCAAAGATTGTCTTCACTGGCTGTGCCTCTTGGTCTTGCAGTGGCAGGAAACCACAGCTCTTCCACACAGACGGGCAAACAACAAGTTTATCACTCTCATCCTGCTTTGTCCTTAAAACACATTTTCTTGAAGCCACAACTCTGTCAGTGGCCAAGACTGGCAGATTACCCCATTGGCAGTTTCCTCATTTTTTTAATCAGGAGAGGCCCATTCACAGCTAATGGTCTGTTGACTGATTTTTCCACACTTTCTGGGCTACTTCCTACACTTCAGGTTTCTATGACCAGATGGAGGGTCTAATTCATATTGCCCCTTATCCTTGGTATCCATAAAACTAAATGGATGTTTTAACTGGACACATGTGCATTCCTGAAATTTTTGGCATGCCCAGTTTTGATTTGTCTGTCCCTGTCCCCATGTTCTCTCAGAAATTGCAGTCTCCTCACTTTGCTCTGTCTCATTTCTTTTCTGTAACGTTTTTTGCATTTATAAAAAAAGACAGAGATTTTGGAGAGGAAGAATGATTTCAAAGAAGCAAGCAAACATGCGAACACTTTGAGTAAGAATACATATTAAAAAAAATACATAGATACAATTTATTTTGAAGCAAGGAATTCTGAAGGAAATGCTCCTAGTTTAGGCACAGATCCAGAAAAACAATGAAGCACACTTACAACAATTTTTAAAAAATGTCAGTAGATTGTATATATTTGAAGCTAAGCACAGGCCTTCATATTTTCTCTGAAATCCTATGTGGATTAACTCTGCATTCAAACCTGGCGTACAGTACAGTTGTTCAATAATAGCTATTGAACAATAATTATTACTATTCAATAGTTATTCAATTGTTATTGATCAATAATTATTATAGTATTTTTACAATTACTTTCAACTTAGGCTGGTTGTCTGAATATACTAGATAGCCACAGAGCAATATTTTTCTTCATTAACCTTCTTTTCTGTATTAATGATTTCCAAATTAAAACAATATTCCAGGTGTTTTCTTTATTGGATAAATTTTGTATTTTTTTATTTTCTTGCACCATTGTGGTCTGGCAGCACCTTGCTTATAAGGAAAGGGTTTTTTTTTCAAAAAACCCCCAATCATAGAATCATAGAATGCTTTGAGTTGGAAGAGATCTTCACGTTCATTTTGTTCCCAACCCCCTACTATGGACAGGGATACCTCCCACTAGACGAGTTGCTCCAAGCCCCATCCAACCTGACCTTGAACACTGCCAGGCATGGGGCAGCCAGAAGTTCTCTAGGCAACCTGTGCCAGGTCCTCGCCAGCCTCACAGGGAAGAATTTCTTTCATATCTCTAATCTGAACCTACTCTCATTTTGAACCTATTCCTCCTTGTCCTATCACTACAGTTCTTGAGAAAGAGTTCCTCTCTGGTTTCCCTGTAGGCCCCTTCAGATACTGGGAGGTTTTGTGAGATCTCCATGCAACCTTCTCTTCTTCAGGCTGAACAGCTCCAACTTTCTCATCCTGTCTCCATAATGGAGGTGCTCCAGTCCCCTTAGCAACTTCGTGGCCTCCTCTGCACTCTCTCCAACAGGTCCATGTCCTTCCTGTGCTGGGACCCCAGAGCTGGAGGCAGCACTGCAGGTGGGGTCTCACCAGAGCAGAGCAGAGGGGCAGAATCCCCTCCCTCCCTGCTGCCCACACTGCTTTGGATGCAGCCCAGGACACGGGGGGTTTCTGGGCTCTGAGCACACATGGCCGGGTCGTGTTGAAAGTTTTCTAGACCATCACCCTCAATTTCTTCTCTGCAGGGCTGCTCTCAGTCACTTCTCTGCTGAATCTGTAGATGTGCCTGGGATTGCCCCTGCCCCAGACACAGGACTTCTCACTTGGCCTTGTTGAACTTCATAAGTTTACACAGATCCACCTCTCCAGACTGTCCAGGTCCCTCTGGATGCCCCATTCCTTCCCTCCTGTGTGTCAACTGCACCACACAGTTTGGTGCTACCAGTGAACTTGCTGAGGATGTCATGTCCCACCAGCCATGTCAATGACAAAGATGTTGAGCAAACCCAAACTTTACCTAGTTTAATTTAGGGCCATTTTCCAATTTTTTTCTGTAGAGTTTTTAGCATAATAAGACTTTGTTCTACTTAGAGCCTCTAAGTACAGTTTTAATGCAAATAATAATGAATTATTATTTTATAATATAATTTGATAATATAATGAATAAATATTTAGACAATGCATTCTTTCATCAATAAAAATTATGTATTTATGTGCTCCTTAATGTTTCATGATACAATTATTATTGCTTATTTGATGATAAAATAAAGACAGATTAAGAAACATCAAAATAATGTCAACAGGTCTGCAGCAAGTAGAAGCATGATGATGTGAATACCTGCTTTGGCTGAGATCATAAGTCATTGGAGGAAGAAAACACGATCACTCAAAAGAAGATGTATAATTTTTATGTCATACTTCTAATGTCACGGTTAACAGGCTCATCTTAGAGTCTCATCCTGTAAGTCATAGAACATAATCAATTTAGGTGGGAATCAATAAGAAATTATGTTGATTAACACTCCCCATGAATGACATATATCAATATCATTAGCATTCTTGATTTCAGCTAGGAACTGCCTTTGAAAGTACATAGGGTTCTTAATTCTCGGAGGCTTTGATTCTTTGAACTTTCCAAACTTAAACTTATCTACTGGCATATAGAAAACATGATTACACAGATTACTATGAATGAAATATTACCCATGTCTTGATGTTGCTTTTTCATCTCCTATGATATGGAAGTAAGTGTTGATATTTTGATATTTTGCTTAATTTTAAATGAAGATTTGACCTTTTAGAGCTTTTGCTGACAATGGGGCTTACTGTAAATCCTGTTTAAAGCTTCTTCCTATTTGTAATGAGCAAATACTGGGAAGTATTCAGAGTTTTGTAGAAAGAATAGTGTTTCAAATGATGTCACTTGAAAGGATCCTCAAAGGATAGATTTTAGCAGTGATGATGCGCTGGTTTGTGTTTTGTTTTAATTATCAACCTTTTATTATGGGAATACAAATAAATTTGTGGAGGGAGCAGTTTGGTCCTATTCTGAAAAGTAGTATAGAACATATCTTCCCTGTTCTCCCCTGAATTGCTTCC
This sequence comes from Pachyramphus minor, assembly GCA_013397135.1. Classification (NCBI taxonomy): domain Eukaryota; kingdom Metazoa; phylum Chordata; class Aves; order Passeriformes; family Tyrannidae; genus Pachyramphus; species Pachyramphus minor. The sequence continues at coordinate 262,538 of VYXB01007292.1, read as the reverse complement.
ATTAAAGCTATCTATTTTTTTATCTTGGAACACTGATGTCTATGTGAAGAAGATAAAACAACATAATCTGTTTTATTACTATTTATTACTATTCTCTTTCCCTTTCATTTAAAGGCAATTCTTTCATTAGGCAATTCTAATTATATTTTACATTCATGTGCAGAGACTCAAGGAAAGGTACAAACCTTTGTTTATATTACAGAGGCATGCATATACTGTATGCTATACATGCATATAGCCATTATGTTCTCAAAGTCATGATTCACTTTGGTACTTCAGAATCCTTTTATAATCTCTCCAAGCCGTGCAGAAGGTTTGGTGCTACCAAACAGACTATATGAGATGCCTGTGCTCATTGATAGACTGTGATAAGTTTTCAGCTTTTGATACACTGATTCTGGATCAGATTATCAGTCTGGAGAAAACTTCTCTCTGAAAGAGGTTCTCCTCTTCATGTGTTCTGGTGAAACTTAAATTTTGTTTGTTAATTGTGAAGAAATCTCCTGAACAAAACAGGCAATACTGAGGGGCCGTTGAAACTAGTTACACTAAGGAAGCTCACATGACCTTGATGGGCTTATGTGGTCAATGGGAGAGCTCACTAAACTCAAAATAAACCAAGTTGCTAAGACCCTGTGCTTCCCTATGGTTATGAGACTCTCATGTTGTGCAAAAAAACCCCCACTTTTTTTCCTTCCAGTTGGAGAAGTTCCTTTGCGCACATGTGAAGTGCATGAGGAGAGGTGTGCTGGCCAGAGCTGAAGTTTTTTGGTGTGTTGATTGCATGTCCAGTAAGACATTGACAATGATGTCCTGGCTACAGTAGGTAAGTGATCAGTGTAGCTGAAAAAATGAATTCCTGAGCAGATCATGTCTCCAGATGGAGAGTGAAATGAGGTGCTTTTGTCAAGACAGTGCTCCAGGAACACTCAAAAGACATGTTTAACTGAGTACAATTTAGCCAGACATTTCCTCTGCTTTCTTAGCTGAAAACACGGAGTGATGAAACACCTGCAAAGAGGAAACTGTGAGTTTCTTTGGGTACCTATCAGAGATTTACATCCTTTTATGTAACTGATATCTGACACCTTCACTAGACCAGATTGTGCAGAGCCCCGTCCAACCTTCCCTATCCCTGGAATATTCAAGGCCATGTTGGATGGGACTCTGAGCAAACTGGTCTCGTGGGATGTCCCTGACCATGACGGGGGAATTGGAACTAGATGGTCTTTTACTGTCCCTTCCAATTCAGGCCATTCTATGATTCTATGATCTGTACCCAGAGGAACCCAGCACCTATTCCTGGTCACTGAGACCCAGCCACCTGCCCTGGCTAAAGTCTGACTCCATGTGGAGACAACATGTGGACAAAACAAGGATGCCCTTGGGTGGACTAAGGGGACAGCAAAGAGTGATTTCATTAGGGCAGCACCTGAGTCATGAGTGACAGTATGAAATATCTGATTAAAGCAGGTATGTGTTCCCTCACCTAGAATAAACTCAGCAGAATAACAATCAGTTGTTCAGAAAACAGCCAATCAGAGTTTAGTTGAGAATAATATGCTAAGTGATACAAAAGGTGCCCAGAAACTGACTCATGAAAAATCATGTGAGAATATCCACTAGAAATGACACATGTCTCAGTGATGCTTTTCTCAAGTGATAACTGTAAATAAGGTCATAGTGTAAGAACACACATGCCGAAACCACTCAATGATCCACATAAACTTGTCCATTGCCTCTGGTAGTGTTGAGTGCATAAATATTTACAGAAAAATTATATGGAGTCATAATTACAATAACTGTCCATATAAAACTGAATTCTGCCATTGTAGGTTTCAGTGAACAGCAATGCACCTCTGTGAGCAGTCTATCTGGTTCTAAATATGTGGTGCTGTGAGATGCAAGAGCGATAGCTTTGCAGGGGAGGGAAAGGAAATACCTTTATGACCTCATACTACCCATTTATACTCTGAGTCATTAAAATGATTGCTTCTTATAAAAGTTATCTTTGGTAGTAGAGTAATATGTGGGCAATTTCTCCCCCTGACAATCAGTGTGCTTTGGATCAGACTCAAGATATACATCTTATTTTAAACTTAACTTTCCTTGACTCCTACTGATTGATTTGCCCCTGAAAGAAAACATCTGACTCTCCATAAAACTGAGTCAATGGCGAAACTCCTGTCAAATACTGGAGGTCCAATGTGCTCCTCAAGTTAATTGTAAATTACACTGTAATGTGCTATGCAAAAATAAGATTCTGTACCAGTAGTTTTTAACCTGTGGTCCACCAGTGAATGGGGGACAAGAGTCTATTGTCAGGAGATCAAGTTTATGTCACAGTGTTCTTTCCATCAATGGAAAAATCTACAGGTTCTACAAATCATAAAAAAGGTTTGACAATACTCTATTCTGTCCAAACATGCAGTATCTAAGTGAGTTGCCTTTCTGCGTGTCAGGTTTATTTACGGAGTAACTTAATGATGACTATGTTATTTTCTGTAAGTGTTAAGGGACTTAGTAAAAGAAAATGAAGAGGAATGGAAGGGAAGAATGAGGAACAGATGAATACCATAAAGCTCAGTTCACTTCATGCCCACATGCCTTGGTTTTCTTTCAGTGGAAATGAAGTTACTGTAGGGTGATGATTCATAACAGGATCTTGTTCTGATGTGGCAGTAAGGATGTGGCAGGACTGAAGTTCCTGATCAAGGAAGTAGGAATTGCTCCCAGGTCCTGCAATTTAGATTAATGAGAAAATATATCTTGCTGTAACAGTTAAGACAGTAAACTCCACCAGTTCATCCAGTTAAATCCACTTTTGCTCAAACACTTCAGTGGCTAATCCAATTCAGACATTGTGCCATCTATTTCTCAATAATTTTATTTCAGTTAACCACATTTTGCTAGTCAGTATTTGTTTTTGCAACCATAGTGATGAAATATATTTATTGGCTACAGATACCAGAGGTCTAAGCAGGTGCCTAGCTTTGTCACATTTTGGTTATTCAGAACATCTCCTGTCCATCCTACTAATAACTGAAATTTGAACAATATGACCCTTTTTTTCGCTTTAGTATCAAATCACAAGTCCCCAAATTTGAAATTGGCTAAGAAGTTATGAGACTATTTATCTACAGTTCAACATTTCATCCAGCATTTCACTAATAATTTTGCCTGATTTTTTAGAATGTTGTTGTCAGTTAGTAACTGTAGTTCATTTCTCCATTGAATTTGTGTTTTCTACTATAGGACGATATCAATGTAATCTGTTATGACATTGTTATGAGAGTGATATCTGATACTTAGTGCACTGCCAGATGATACTTAGAGTATATTTACTGGCCAATTTTTAAGCTGGTAGTGTCCTTCAGTGCTGTTGGAAATGTCCTTATAACCAAAGAACTCTCAGGTCCAGAGAAGGTTACAAACTTGACTTTTTGTTAAAGCAAAGGTCCAAAAGGGACACCTATTTGGCTTTTATTTTTGGGTTTGGAAAATTTTTCTGTAATTCTTTTATTGTATCTCTGTTTCTCTTTTTTTTTTTTTTTTAACAAATGATCATAGACTCATGAGATTTCCTGAATTTTACATTTGTCACAGCTATTTCCATGTTACAAAATGTTATATACAATATACTCTTAAGGACTCTGATAAGGAACCTTAATATCTTTAAATTCTGTTGCAGAGGAGAGAACATTTTGCTCTACTCCAGCACACAGACTAATTCAACCAACCATAAAGTATTTAGACACAGGGAGGGAGTATTCAAAACTACACAATAATTATCTTTCTGTATTCTTTTTATTCCTATAATGTTCACTGGAGGAATTAATTTAAGGAAATTTAAAAAAACCCTGAGCACTCAATTGCATAATTCACTTTTAATTTTTTTTCCACACACAGATTAATCTCTTTCATGTTCTTCTGATTCTGATGGAGAATGAGCTGACTGTCTTACATAGTACTTGCTGATGTTTCAGATTATTTTCTTCCTAAAACACTAAATATGTTTTATTAATATTGAAAAAAAATAAGCTTTTCAGAAGAATTTACAACATTCATGACTCACCATATCCCAAAGTGTTGTGTTTACTGGTATATTTCAGATTCATCCTTATGTCAGCCTGCATGGTTTTGCTGGTAAATACTGCCATGATGGTGATCACAGCTTTTAAATCTGTGTTAGCATATGAAATGACATTTGTGCCTGCACTGGAGCTTGGGACACCTCCATTCTAACTTCTTTCCATTTTGAAATCTACTGGCTATTTATTTGTACCCTGTTGTTCATATGACTTAATCAGCTTTTAATCTGTAACAAAATTCCACCCCATGGATACAAATGTTTTGAACTGCCTCAAGAGGAAATGTCTACATAATCAAAATTCCAGATATTTAATATCTCTGTTGCCTTCAGCAGCCTTTCTCAAAAGCATTACTGATGACAGAAATTTGGCCAGAAATAGAAACTGAATTCTCAGATGGAAGACTGTGTTAAAAAGAACTAATCTGTGTGACAGCGATCCCTTTACTGATATATTTATCTTTTAATACTTCTTTATTTCCCTTTGACACTTCTACTTCATTGTAAAAGTTCAAAATGGAAACCATAACATCTCTTTGTAATTCTGAAAGAAACTCTGCAGTGGAACAGGCTCCCAGGGGAAGCAGTTACAGCACCCACCGAGTGCAAGCAGCATTTGGACAACACTTTCAGGCACATGGTGTCCTTTCCATTATTCTTAGGGTGAACTGCACAGGGCCAGGAGTCGGAATTAATGATCCTGATGGGTCCCTTCCAACTCACTGTATTCTATGGTTCTATGAGAACTACTAAGAAATAGGTATCTATCAAGAAACTAACTCATAGGCTGCAGAAAGCAGAGTGTGAATACTTAGGGGTCTGGCTATGCAAAAGACTATAGATATCTATTTTAGAAATCTACCAGTTAGTACTGGAGACACACATATCTGTTCTTGTTACTACCTATTATTAAGGAATTTTGCTCAATAAACTCCCCAATTACACTCACTTAGGCCATGCACCGTTACTGGGCAAGATGGTGAGGCATCAATTATAAATATTCCTGATGTTTAGTATTCTCAGAGTATAGTTTTTACTGAGCAAATAATGGTAACATGATTGAGCTTTTAATTCTCACGGGACATAGAATGTTGGATTAATACAGGAATATTTTTTATCCCCTGAACCATATTTCAAATTTTTTCCTAAGTGACAGGATTTTAATTTGTCGGTAGCCATTATATTTTTTAACAAATCAAGGCAGAAGAAGCTGCCATCTTGCTGTTTAGAAGAAAAAGATCTCCAAATGACAACACGCTAAGAGAACATGCTTGAAAACAGAGGCATATGTGTTTGAACTTGTTCACCTCTATATGGACATTGACTGATTAAATAATTGATATGATTGAATATTCAGCTGTAGAAATTGTCTGAAATGTCAGTGGCAAAAATAAGATTGTCTAACCAATGTGAAAGTATAAGGAACTACTAAAATGTTTCAAAAGGGTTAATATATTGGTAATTTTCTCAATTTCTACCTATGACATTATCATTAGAGTACATGGAACTGTTTTATCACAGCATCAGGTCTTAGTTTCAGAAAGCCCTGACCACCTTTTAGACAGGTGGAGAGAAATCTCTAGTTTTTGTCTAAATGTTTTTGCAGTGGGTATCCACAGCTGGCACTCTTGTTTCCAGTCCTTCATCTTAGTCACTTCAGCTCTGTTTTCAGCTGTTTTATTTATCTTTTCCTAAGGAGATATTGAAATGGAACTAGACTTGGAATGACGGCTGATTGTAATTTCAGCTTGGTTTTAACTTTTGGCAGCTGAACCTGAAGACTTCTGGAAACCTTGAAAAAATATATACAAGGGAGGCTACTAAAAACATTAGTCAATTGGGAAATATCCCATTTTCCCAACCACATAGAATGGAATAATGAATAACATGGACACAACTACCAGTAATGTCAATTGTTGTCACTGCATCTGAGTTGATCATGAGAAAATAACTCAAATTTATGATCTGAACTGTTGTTCCTCTTAGTTTCCCATAAATAGATATATTAAAAATCCTGCTGGAGGACATTGAATTGAAAAAAGAAAAGATGTGACTAAAGCATACTGAAGGAACTACATTTATTATTAAAATTTAATTGGAAAGATAAGATGACAGTAAAATGACTGGAAAAATGTAATTTTCTTTCTCCCCAGAAATACTATTAAATACTTATAGCATAACAGTCCACTTGGTAGACTCCTAAAGGATAATTTCCTTTCTGGGTCTCTCTATAGCTCTTTCCATTCCAAGTTCTGCATGCTTCTTTTATTTATTTTCCTTTTATACCATAAAACTTCACTGTCACTAGCTATATTTTGTTAGGATACAAAATAGCCCATTCAGCAATTGTTTTGCATTCACACCTTGTATTTCAAAAGAGGAAAAAAAGCTACAGTACAAAGTGCAGCTGAGGACAGGCAATATAATCTGTCATACTTGTGTTTCACTCTATGGAAACTAACTGGCACTATTAATGAGGTAAGCTGCACTTCATCCTAAGCAAAGATGGCAGAATTAAAGTACTTGTAAGAGAGAGAAAGGAAAATGAATAGATTTTACTTATGAACATGGCATTTTGAAGAAGGACGTTAAAGTAGATTTTTCCTCTAGTTTTGAAAAATTTTTAGCCTGGAAAATACAATAGGCACATAATTTTCTATCTCAGGGGGTGCCACCCTTAAGTCAGGCTTTAGCATGCCTTATGCTTTCTCCAGCACTTATCTCCCTGAATCATAAAGACGATATAGTAAATAAGGAGGTTTCAGCTTAGACATCAAACCTGAGGAGATTGGTACATCCCTACATACTTCATATCTAAAACACGTATCTCTCCTTTATCTAAAGGAGGGTCTTATACATCTTTTTCATTTTCTAATAAGCAGTTACTAAGAAATTATTTGTTACATTGACCTAAAGGACTAATAGAAATATTTTTATAGACAGGTTCCCACTGACTTTTGCCTGTTTCCTGAAAACAGTGACCTTTACAAGCAAAACTACAAGGTGTACAAATGGTGCAAGTTGATGAGGGGATATAGGACACAGACTTTGACATGTGTCATTGTGTAACTCTCAGAACCTCCAGAGAGTCACTGGAGACAGCCTGAACTTATGCTAAAGTGACAGACACAAGTCCTCCTGGTGGAGAGGACCAGAAGCGTGGACATCTCATATAACAACCCTGTTTCTGCTACTGACTGAAGAAATGAATTCATTTGATGTTTTTAACTTGGAGTGTATAGACGTAAAGCAAATGTACGTGTGCGTGGATATGGATAGAGACATATGGTCAAAGATGAAAGATTTTTGTTCTTGTGGGGTTTTTTTGGTGGTTGGCAGAGAATAAGCTCCTTAAAATCCTTCTGTGATAGGGCTTGCATTTATCAATGAAACTATCATCTGTTTCTGTGCCATTTCCAGCTTTCCAAGAGCAATTTCCTGATAATCGGTCTACATCGGGAGGAACTCGCTCCATTAGTGCAAACCTTCATTGCCCTTTCTCTTTTGTTATTTTTGTTGGTCACAATAAGACTCCATGAATACCTGCTGGTTTTTTGTTTGGGTTTTTTTTCCAACAGAAACATCATGAACTGAAACTGTAAGAAAGGTTTAACTAGTAACCTATCATCCTTGCATTACTGGATGTATATTTATATATAGATAAGACTAGTAGGACCCGCCTGGGGCAACAGTGNTTTTTTTTCCAACAGAAACATCATGAACTGAAACTGTAAGAAAGGTTTAACTAGTAACCTATCATCCTTGCATTACTGGATGTGTATATATAGATAAGACTAGCAGGGCCAGCCTGGGGCAACAGTACTGATCCAAGGATTCCTAACATGTTTTAAAATGTAGGATCCAATTTGTATAATTAACAGTGCTAGTGCAAATTAGATGAATTCCTGAAGACTTATCACAGTGTAACTGAGAGCTATATATGGTCTTATGATCGTTATCTTTTAACCTAAAGAGAGAGGGAATGTGAGAACAGCAATTAAAGTACCAGCAATAGAGCTAGCCTTTATGGATTTTATCAAGCAAGAAATCACAGAATTAACTTTTTTCTCTTGCTTTTGAACAGTACACCATCTCTCATCAAGATAATATCTAGGGTAACTCACAGGATGAAATGGCTCTGTGGCGGAAGCCTCATCCATGTCCCCAACTGCATCAGCACCAGCAAGGGGCAGATGGTCTCTCTGTACAGCAGAGACTTGGAAGAGGCTGAATGCTGGTGTTGGGAGTGAGTACGTCCACCTCTGGTGGGGCCATGGCGTGGGTGTGATGTGGGCAGTCACTGAGCTGAAGTGGGTGGAGTGCGGACCGTAGATTGTGTCACACTCTTGNCGTGGGTGTGATGTGGGCAGTCACCAAGCTGAAGTGGGTGGGGATGTCTCTGGAGTGTGTGCGGACTGTAGGTTGTGTCACACTCTTACTGAGGTCCCCAGCCAGACCACTGCCTGGGCTAGTGCACTCTTCTGGGTGAACTGTTCACAGCAGACCATAAGAGGTTGAAAGTGCATTCTTCCTCTTCTGAAACTGACTCCTGAAAACATTAGGTCCTGCCATCAGCACAGACATCGTCTGTCATGTGAGCCAGAGAATCATAAATCATAGAATATCCTGAGTTGGAAGGGATCAACAAGAATCATCAAAGTCCAACTCCTGGCCCTTTGCAGGACATCCCAGGAATCATGCCATGTGTCAGAAATCATTGTTCAAACGCTTCTTAAACTCTGTCCTACCCTTTGGGGGAAGAACTTCTTCCTAATATCTAACCTAAACCTCCCTCAGGCCCTGTCACTGGTCACCACAGAGCAGAGACCGGTGCCTGCACCTCCACTCACCCTCGTGAGAAAGCTGCAGACTGCGATGAGGATAGTCTTCTCCAGTCTGAGTCACTTAATCTGTCTGTTCTATCTGTATTTCTTTACACCACCATCACTGTGTGGAGAACATAGAATCTATTAAGTAATAGTCTTATACACTTTGATCTACATGTGCATAGGTAGAAGGGATATGTCTGCAACTTTTTTCATGCTATATACACATAAGGAACCTTATACTCAATATTAATTTCTTTGTTCTGAGATTCTGAAAGGTGCTACACAGAGTTCTGGCATACTGTGTTGTGTCATATAATTCTCCCTCTGTTTCTTCTATGAGCAAAGAATGCTATGTAACTCCCATCTTTGTGCTAGATTTCTATATTTTGAGCACCTTCCATCCATCTTACTATGAATTGCAGCTATGTGTTGACATCACTTAAAATGACAGCAAATGTATTTTTTTGACCCTTGGCAGGACCAGCTGCTCTTTATTATTATAGAGAGGAGTAGCAGTTCATGTGGCTGTTCTGCCATTGGTTTGTAGCTTAGTTTTAGGGGTGCTTCATTCACCTCATCAGTTCACTTGCTCCTAATTAATCTGTTTGTTCAAGTCATCAATAAAGGATTTCTCTTATTAATGTATCTCATACGTGTGATTTATGGCCAGTATTATTGCCATCACAGTCATGGAGGTAAAGAATTATATGTTTTCTATGGACATTTAGTTTGCCTCATCCATCTTACCAGCAGCTTTATGGTTAGCTTGATAATATGATGTAATAGATTACTCCATCTGTACTGCTGGTGCTTCAAGTCCTTTACACCTGGATAATTTTGTATCTTCTGTTTGAGCAAAACTTAAAGAACTTCAGCTTGCTTTGTTTAAGTAAATTCTGTAATGCTGACTTGATAAAAATTGTGACTTAAAAAATGTATTCTCATAAGACTTTTCAGTTGTGTTATAGACAAATGTAACAGCAGTAGCATAATCAGACTCAGGAATGGATAAATGCTTTAAGCAAGTTTGCTGAAGAAAGATGAATTTTTCCTCTTTATGCATAAATATGATGTTCTCTTTTGATTACCAATAATGTACAGATTTTGTTCTTTGTGGTCCTTTTTTCATGTTTTGTTTTGGTTTTGGTTTTTTTTTGGGGGGGGGGGGTTTGGGGGGGGTTGTTTGTTTTTGTTTTTTTGTTTGGGTTTTTTGGTTGGTTGGTTGGGTTTTTTGGTTGTTTGTTTGCTTGTTTTTTCTTTTGAGCAACCTGGTCTAGTGAGAAGTGTCCCTGCTCATGGTAGGATTGGAACAAGGTGGTCTTTGAGGCCCTTCCCAACCGAAAAACTCCTATGATTCTGTGGTTCTATGATTCCGTAATTCCACTTCCACACTGAGCTTCTTACTCAATTGTAAGTGGCAGGATTCACTGGTAGGATTGAGATCCTTAAAAGTACATTTTCAGATATAGAAACTCCTACTTATATCACCCATATTATATCTATCAATATAAATTAATTATGACTCATTCTTATACACGGTTATCCTGAAAAAAACAGAGAAACTTGCGGGAGTAAATACTAAGTTATTAAAAATTATGTATTACTGACCTTCTTTGATTGAATGCCAAGAGGTTAAAAGGCAGTGATCACCAATGAGTGGATGGAGGAAAGGTACTGTGTCTGTATGTGTGAGTCAGAGCTAAGCTGTTTGAAACATGTTGGGTTTTCTTAATCCCCTTCAGTGTACTACCATCAGAATGTGCAGTCACTATGTCCAATTATGGAATAGAAGGCAGCATCCATGACTAGTCAAGAAGATAAGTTCTCAAGGATCAATGTAAGCAAAGTAAACACTGGTGTCCATTTTCACCGTATTTTTTGTTTCTCACATTTTCTATAATTATGTCAGCATCAACAATGAAACTCTTATCACAGTAAAACAGCAGAAATAGTTTTAAACAATAGTTTCCACAACTAAACATTGTGCATACCTGCATTACGTTTGTGCATAAACTATGCTAATGCTCATTGTAAATGAACATATAAATATCACTATTTGGGAGGTGATTATTTTTCTCAAAGATGTATTAGTAGCATCTGCAATATGTTGCCATAGCACCTTGAAAATGTAAAATAGTTTTCTGATCACAAAGAGCGAAAGCAGCGGGAGAAACTGAAGTCATACCTTTTCTGCAACTTCCAGATTTATCAGGTAGCTGATCTACTTGTGTGTGCAGTGATCACTGGCCTTTCTGTGCTCATCATTCAAACTTGTGGGAGAAGAGGGAAGCATTTACTGTTTATAAATATTATTATTTACAATAACAGATGTGCATACATATCTTCATGATAATGAACTGCTATGGGCTTTTAATGTATTAAAAGGTTGGAAATGTAAGGTCTGTCAAACAATTCAGTGTTTTTAGAAACATCTTTATGACCAGAGAAAAAAATGTGATTGTCTTCTTGTGAAAAATTATAGTAAAAACAGCCATATATAAGTTGCTTATAAACATCAAACATTTTTGAATTCCATAGCAATATAGTTGTTCAGACCTGGAAATGGCAGTCAAACATGGATTAGCAGGCTCAGAAGTGTGTGTTAATTCATATAAAATGAGCAGAAAAAATGCTATGTGTTTTATTTACTGTCATACAGTTTTACTGTCAAATTCATCAGGATTAAAGCTGGTCTGAAATTTCAAACAAAATCACGTAATCACCTCTGCCCCCCTTCCCACCCTAAAATCTTATGGGATGAGAAAAAAAACCAGCAGCCTGTCAAAATGTTCAAGAAACAGGGTGGGGAAAAAAACTATTAAATGCAGGCATCCATTCAAAGTAGATATTTTGACCAAACATGGGATACCTCATGGCAGAAAGAGAGGTCACATAGTCTTCCTCAGGTATGTAGTTTTCTCTGCAAGGCAAGATTTATGATTTTGTTGCCTACTCCTCTAAGAAGATAATTCCTGTCAACATATCAAGTTTGTGGATGAAGCAAGATCACAGCTTAAATATTCTGCTCTTGTGCCAGATGGAAGCTGATCCTAGAAACGTGGCTTTTCTGCAAGAGGTATGTACATTCTCCTTCAGTCAAAACAGTATCAACACAAACCATGGTCATGATGGTCAGGGCAGTGACCTATATTTTTTATAAACATATGTACAAGTATTTAATAACAGTATTCTCATAAGGTAAAACTCTATATAGCAACGAGAACTTCTCCCAGTTTAGTTTCAGGGGGGCTACTGCCAAGATTGAGAGTCATCAAATTACAGAATCATAGAATGTCCTGAGTTGGAAGGGACCCACAAGCATCATTGAAGTCCAACTCCTGGCCCTGCACAGGACAGCTCCAAGAATCCCACCATGTGCCTGAGAGCACTGTCCAAACACTTTTCAAGCTCTGACAGGCTTGGTGCTGTGACACCTTCCCTGGGGAGCCTGTTCCAGCACCCAACCACTCTGTGGAGGAGGAAATTTTTTCTTAATATCCCACAGCTTCAGGCCATTCCCTTGGGTCCTGTCACTGGTCACCACAGAGAAGAGATCACTGCCTTCCCCTTCTCTTCCCCTCATAAGGAAGCTGTAGACTGCTTGGTCTTCTCCTCTGACCCTCAGTCTCCTCTTCTCCAGGCTGAACAGTCTGAGTTACCTCAGCCGCTCCTCACAAGGCTTCCCCTCAAGGCCCTTTACCATATTCATAACCTTCTTTTGGATGGTCTCCAACAGCTTTATATCCTTCCGATATTTTGATACCCAAAACTGTCACAATATTCAAGGTGACCAGTGCAGAGCACAGCATGACAATCTCTTGACCAGCTGGTGATGCCTTTCCTGATGCCCCCCTGGCTGCCAGAGCACTGCTGACTCATATTCAACTTGCTCTGGACCAGGACCTCCAGGCTCCTTTTTGTGGATCTGCTCTCCGGCATCTTGTTCCGTGGTCTGTACATACACCCAAAGGTTGCCCTGTCCCAGATGCAGAATCTGTCATTTGTCTTTGGTTGCTGATTGCCCAGCCCTCTAATTTGTTGAGGTCTCTCTGCAGGGTCTCTTTGCCTCAGAGGGAGTCAACAACTACTCCCAATTTAGTAACCTCTCCTCTCCTGTAATTGTGTAGTTCACTCCTCTTGAACTTGTTACTCCAGATAACTCTCAGTGTGCCTATTTAAGTCCTTTCTGGCCCCTACACTCCTTTGCTAAAGGTTGATTCCTCCCACTGTATAGGTTGCAATTAAAACCACAAAGTAGATCATTTGCATTACAGATGAGGATGGGTTCTGCTGAACTAACCATGAACTGCAAAGGTCAAAATGCAGAAGTCATAACTATAATCTCTTTAATCCATCCCTTAGAAAAAGGAAAGATTAATTTAACAAGATAAACTGGCAGAGTTTTTTAGAGACAGATATTATTAGTGATATAGAAAGCTGAAACTGGCAACATTTTAGGCAGAAGGAAAAGCTGAATGAAGGACAGCATATCTTCCAAAATAGTATAAAACCTGTAGTTTGAGACTTAGGCTGCTTTGTTATGACTAACAGAAGCCAGAAGCTGTGAACTGCAACTGAATATAGTAGGGCAGAGTGAGACAGTTTTAAAGTCACAAACAGATAGGTGTTTTTTTCTTAACTATAAAAAAAATTACTTTCTTATTTTATTTTTTTTTTAATGTTTTGGAATATGTTGGTGCAAACTTTAGCAACAGTCACAGATAAAAGGTGTGTAATAGATATTTTCTACTCCTGAGTAATATCCCCAGATTAACTTCTGTGAGGAGATTCTAAGGCTCCTGATCTGTAACACAGTCTTTAAGATAGTTGTGTTAAGGCTGATCTGGTCAGATTAATCCTTTAAAAAGAAAAACACAGAGAACAGATGTTTGAACTCAGTCTAATGTCTCTGCCTTTACTCCATTTGCAACTTATGTTGCTATTGTAAGCTTAACTTGGGCCTTCCGGGAATCTTAGCTACTTAGCAAATGCAATGGATCCACTGACTTCAAAATTCTGTGAGAGGATTATTCATGTCATTATTCCTACTGAAAATGTCATTGAGGCATTCTTATATATAGCAAATTTTCTAATGATTCCAGTACTTATCAACAGGAGAAATACATTTGTCTGGTTTGAACAGGCATGGTGTACTTTAAAACAAAATACTCAGGGCTTCAGAACTGCTTCATGTTCTTGTGTATCAGCTACACAGAGCAAATAGAAACACTTGGAAGCAAAGTATCCTGATTGTAGGGGAGAGCTTAAACGGATATCTTGACCACTTTCCTCTCCTTAGTGCAGTGACATCAAGGAAATAGCATTGCTCTTGGAGAGTCTGTCTTCTCTGAAGACTTTGTGGCCTGGAACAGGATTGTGAATTCAAATGATAACTAATAGGAATGAGTGATGAAAAACTTTTACATAACTTTAAACCAAACAGAATTGCAAAAGGATATGAACAAATGATGCAGAGGAGAAAAGGGTGGAGAAAAGTAAATCATGTAAACAAAAATGAAAAAACTTACATAAGAACTCAATACTGGGTCAGGCTAAAGGTCTACCTGTTTCAGTGTCATATCTTTCATCCTGGATAGTACTCAAAGTTTTAATAAGGTATTCATATAAACCAGACATATTGAGAGTTTTTTACGTAAGGATTTGTTTTCTCAACTTTAAACACCTAATAGTGTAAGACCTTTATGAATGAGAGCTTGTATTTGGATCAAAATACTCAGTAGCTACTGATGGATTCACCCTCTACCAACCTAAACCTTTGAATTTTTTTAGAGCACTTGCCACAGCATCTTATGAAGGCAATGAATTCCCCAAACCAGTTCTGTGCCCATGTGAAAGATGATTCATGCAAAACATTTCTGAAGAGTCCAGAGCAGAAACTCCTTAACAATTCAGGTCTGCCATCAACTGTGTAAGCCTGTGCTGCTGGTCTGCTTTAAAAGTTTTAACAAAATTTTGAGGCATAAATCCAGCATTACTGCTAGAGGGAATTTTTTTTGTACTTAATTTACATAGACCCTGGTTGTTTGTAACATGCTAATAATGCTACATTTCAGTATAACACCAATTAGTTTGCCCAGGGATGTCAAGGTTTTAAGTTTAAAACTGCTTGTTACTTTAGCTACCTTTTATTAGTTTGGAAAAATACGGGTTCTGTGTGTGTCTTTTTCAAGGTGCTGGACTAAAGGTTTCTGTCTTACACTTTTCTCCTGGTACTTCATCTATGAAAACCTGTAACATTCCAGAAGTGCTTTTGTTTTCAAATTTCAAAATGCATATTAATCATCTAAGAAAGGTGTAATTTATTCAGTTGTTTGAAAATGTTTTCATTGATCTTGACATTGAACAGTAAAAATTCTGAATTATTCTACTTCAGGATGAGGACTTGCAGCCCTAAAAATAGTACCAGTGAATGCCATGAGATATATCAGACATACGACTTAGCACTTTAATTTGGAAGTATTTATTTGCAATAAAGGTAAAGAACTCTTATCTGCTTAAGTAAATAAGTAAAACTTTGCAATAGTCTTAGTGAACACTATATTCCATTAAATTACTTTGAATAGCTACATACCAAGTACCAGGCTGTCTTGTGGACTTCTGCCCCCATAGATTCTCCTGCAGTCTGTGCATGTAATCCAGGACTGACTATCATTGGACGTGGAGGAAGAGTAGAGCTGGGTGCAAAGAGTAAAAGCTATTAAAAAAAGCATTAAAAAGAATGCCTCAGCCTTGAGACATAAAATATGTGCACTTTAGAGCATTAGTAGTGACTCATTTAATTTACTGTTTCACATTTGCTGAGGTGTAATAAAGACATTTAATGTAACAAATAGTACTTATATATTTAACTCTTTTCTGGATTTGAAATGACTTTGAAAACTTTCTGCTGATGTTTTGTAGGTAAAGTTCCTGTTTTTATTCTTCTCCTTCCACTTTGATTGGGAGGTGAGAAGAGTGGTGTTAATATGATTGTATTCATCCAGCACTCTGTTCTCAGAGGCCTCTGATAAAAGGATTAGAATACACTGTCGGATTCAAGCACTGCTTTCATACACTGAAAGCTTTATCTCAGTTACCTGAACACATGAACAGATTTCTCTGTTAGCAGAATGTAGGATAATGGGGATGACAGTCACACATATGACAGTCTGACCTGCGTGAAGATGTTACCTAACTGTGGGGACAATCACCTTACCTTTACTTGGCTTCAGACAGAAACAGCACAAAGCAAAGTACCACTACATTTACAAACGCTTCAATGGGGTTAAGGCTTCAGTTTGATTTGATCAGAATCAAACAAACATATCAGCATAGTTGCCTTCCGGTGTTACATCAACACAAAAACTGAATAGTGTGGTGTTTGGGGTGTGAGTGCCCAGGCCCTGGCAGGGGCTGCCAGGAGGGCCCCTGTGAGAATCAGCCAGGGCTGCCGTCTGCTGGTCACTGCCAGTTCCGCCAGCTCCAGCGGCCCCACCACCGGGCATGGCTGAGCCCCACAGCCACGATGGTGGTGCCTCAGGGAAATGGGATGGGGAGGCACAATGGTGAGGGGAACAGTGTGAGAGACAGTCCTGAGAGCCCCGAGGGAAGAGGGGAAAGAAAAGGGATAGAGGAGGAGCAGGAGGTGCTCCAGATGCTGGAGATGCTATAGCTGAGATTCACCTGCAGCTCATGGAAGACTGTGGTGGAGCAGCTGAAAAAGCCCTGAAGAAATTGCAGGCATGGAGTGGGTGGAAGTTGGTATTTCAATTTGTCTTGGTTTCTCACTGTCAAAATCAATTTTATTTGGCAATAAATTTAATTTTTCCCAAGTTGTTTTGCCTGTGATGATAACTGGTAATCTCCCTGTCCTAATCTTGACGTAAGAGCTTTTTTATCTTATTTTCTCCCCCTATTATGGGTGAGAAAAGTGGAAGTAAGAGAGTGGCTGGCAGCCAGAGAAGGCCAACCCACCACAACCTTTACCAGTGATAGGAGTCAGAAAGGAGACAGTCTGGAAGGACTGGTCCCTTCTACACTCCAAACCCCTCTTTTAAAGGTGTACAAATAAGACAGGGTGTCCTGGTTCCAGCCAGGACACGGTTAATTTTTGCAGTATCCACAAGGGAGCATGGCCAGGACCTGCAGATTATTCTATACCACCTGATTATTCCCTCGCCCTGGGAATGGTGGAGATGGTCTGTGTTGAAAAATTGCATGCAGGTACTTCAGATACAAGGCAGCAGAAGGATTTAGGAAAGTTTATTTCCGAAAGCTGAGAACGCTAACTTTACAGCACTAAGCACTGGGCATGGAAAAACAGAGTGCTTTCTGCTCTCAGGGCCTTTTTAATGGCTTGCTTGGCCCCCACTGCAGGGCCTCCAAGGTCGTCTGTAAGAACTTAATCTTTTCAGGGAGTTAACCTGCCTGTAAGGTGAGAGGCAGGAAAAAACAGTGAACTATTCATGGGAAGATGTTTTTTCCCAAGCAGCAAAGCTTCCCTGAGTAACGCAAATTCTCTCCTCCTTGAATAACTCTTACAAAAAAATGCTTCTATATTTACAGGGTCCCTTCTGGGTTGTGGCAGTGTGGCAGCAGTCAGGTATGATCAGGCTCTGCAGGATATAATGGTGAGCATTCTCATGGGAATCGCTCACTTCTCTTGTACGTTTTTTTTTATTAATATTGTTGCTGTTACTGTTTGTTTTCTTATCTCATTGCTGTTTCCAGTAAATTGTTCTTATCTCAGCCCATGAGCCTTACATTTTGTGTCTCTGATTCTCCTCTCCAGTCTGTTGCAAGGGGAAGGGGAGGGGGGACTGAGAGAGTGGTGCTTGGTTTGGTGTGCCTTCAGTGGGAACACTAAATTGGGGAATATCATTCCTAAACCATGACGCAGGGCTTTCTTGCTTGTGTTTTTTTTTTTTAAGTTTGGCTTTTTAGATATGCTACAGGATGTTAGTTCTTGATGAGAAAAATGAAAGAAGGCTGTCTGGTTGCAGGCTTTTTTATTGCTTGTTTATTTCAAGGGTTTTGATCAGAGAACTAATTTTTATTTCTTTCTATTTATCAACTGAAGTACAAAGCCTGTTAGGGCAACTGAAAGTGACAGCTATTAGTATTGATGCCACTGCAAACTGCATAGGAAAGAAAAGCGTCCCAAAGACTCGACAAACTCCTGATGCAAAGTTTTTTTCTGCACTCTCATTTTCATCTTTCATGTGCTCCAAGGAAGTATCTGCATCAACGTAAGGAATTTTGAGAGCGCTCATTGTTGGTCTTGCAAAGCATTAGGTAGATGGTAATATTATATTCTTTCAAAGCTGACTTGGATGTTTAGAAACTACCTCTCACTGAAAGCCAGTGGGATATAACTTAAAAGCTATTTTGATGCATTTCTTGCGTGATTCTATTGACAAGAAAGCTACTATGCACATCACGTAAAATGGTTCAAAATGTGAACTATGCTTCAGGAATTTATTTCCTTTCATTTATACACATTAATTTTTCCATATGTAGTTTAAGAAGCTAATGCTTTTTCCTAGTTCCCTTAAGAAGCATGAACCTGGAAGAAGCCCACGTGAGAAAGCAAGCCATTTCCAGGCCAAAAGTTGTTTTAGCACTGACAAGGCTGATGGACTCATGCAATATTCCACTCCTAAAGGCTAGTTGCAGACTGTAATTGGACTTGTGCAGCCCTGTATCAAGGGACCTTCTGTGATGCTTTCGTTGTAAGCAGTGCTCTCACTCAGGTTCTCCTGTGCTTTATCACCCTGGGTCTTTGTGGAGACGACTGAAGCACAGCTGTCTTCTTGCCAGAGCTACGGATGAACCTGATTGAATTATGCACTGAATCCTGAGCCCATCTAGTCACATTTGCTGCTCCTCTGAAAGAGGACTCATGTTTAGAGACCTTAGGGAGAGCATTGATGTTCATAAAGTCTCAGCAATAAAGCAAAGAGTGTCTTAATGTGTAGGTCAGTTCCTTTTCAGACACTGTTGTTATGGGATGAACATCATTGAGTTCAAGCGTAATAATAAGATGAAGACAAAAAAACAGGGAAAACTGCCAGAAAATTCAATACATCAGGCCACACAAGGTATGAAAACAAAAGAAACAGAGAAATCCTGTATCTTCTTCTCCGAGAGCCTAGTTCTTTACTTTTTGTGTCCTTGTTTTCTTTCCCAAGATCTCTGTAGCACCCTAATTGCAGACAAGGTCTTCCTGGCCCCCAGTAAAAAAATGGAGCTGTGCAGCCCTTGGTCACATCACTTCTGTGTTTGCCTCTTGTTCCACCCTCCCCACCCTGGAACCTGTGAATGCTGGGAAGTCCTCTTTTTGGTTGTGCTGAAAACCCTTTAGAAGTGAGATATTATGATCAATTCATGAAGAACTGTACCACAATCAACAACAAAAACCAGCTGAATTTCATGCATGTTCAGATAAATAATGCCTGCGTGTAAGATTAAAACCTTGATGTTAACCAACTCTGTGCAGTTTCTTAACTAAGGTACTCACTGTATTTGGAGAAAGCAGAGGGCAAGGTGGTTTACAGGACATCCAGAAGTTTAAGTAATTCTTGGGAAAAACAAACGATAGGCAATAGATAGGAAAAGAATACCACTGCTGCCTGAATAAGATTAGCAATTGTAAGATATAAATTAATAATATAGTATAACATAACATAAAATAACGACAAAGCCCTTTTCCATACTGCATGCTATTCACATTATTTTGCATCTATTAGAAAAAAACTAATATTCTAACTTTGATGGCTTTGGAGGGGATTTAAATTGTTAAAATACTTCAAAAACATGCTATGTGTATGAAAATGGTAAATCCAGTCCTGCCCTAAACAGCAGGATTGAAAACAATCTCAGAAAGTCTGTTTTCATAATATTGCCAGACCCTCTTTGCAGGCCAACAATATGTTTATATGCTGCAGTTAGGATAAGATTCAGATAAGAACCCATTTTTAGTTATTAGTTCTAACAGAAGTGACATGTTTTGCAATTTGCCTGTTGCTGAAACTCTTTGTATGAAGATCAAACATGAAATACTTCTTTTGTGTGGCAATGAAACCTTTCTGTGCGAATGTTTGGGGCTTTTTTCTTATGTAAAATGATATTTGTTTTAAAATGGAATTTCTAGAACTCCCTTCTGAATGAAACAATATCTATTATATTTTGTAATATTTCTAAAACTAAAGACAAGCTGGGCTGTTATGTGGGCTTTGTGTCTGCAGTCTGTTAATAAACAGCATTGAAGATAATCCATCATCTGTCCTGAACTTCAAAATGATGACATCTGGACTTCATCCTCACAATGCTGTAGCACTGACACTTCAAACAAACTCAGAAAATGGTAAAAAACCAGCACAACTTACAGCCATCCCACTAGCATAAGAATCTGTGGGGAAAAAAAAAAAAAAAAGACTCCTTTTTTGCTGGAAACAAAGTTTTGGTGTGTTTTTGGGGGGAGGGGTGTCTGTTTTTTGGTGTTTGTTTTTTTGGTGTTTGGTTTTTTTGTGTGTTTTTTTTTGTGTGTGTTTTTTGTTTGTTTGGGGTTTTTTTGTTTGTTTTGTTTTGGGGTTTTTTTTGTTGTTGTTTTGGTTTTGGGGGTTTTTTGTTTGGTTGGTTTGGTTTTTGGGGGTGGTTTTTGTGTCCCTCTTCCCTTTTGCTGGCTTTAACTTATTGAACTTTTTAGTTAAGGCAGCCTGAGGGCACTAAATTACAGATGGTGCTCACTCATACTAAAATTGAAAACTTCCTCTTTCAAAAGGTAATTGTTTCCAGTTGATACATGCCACTTGAAGTGGATAAGTCAATCACTCCTAGAATGAAAATAGCTCCTATATCCCTGAGAAGGGAAACTCCCTGAAAAATCTCTCTGTCCTAAGAAAATGTTCTTTTCTTCACATATGATCTAACCTTAAATGTCAAACTCACACGCAGAAACTGTGGCAGAAACAAGTAAAAGTAGCAAGTGTTCCTTATTATTGCTAATCAATGAATGCAAAAATAAAAAATAAAAAAAGCAGATTGTCAATTTAAAAATATTTAATATTTCAAAACTTAATTACGAAGAGTTGTCTTAGAGATCTAGAACATGTAGCCTTTTTGATATTTGGGGCATTTTGAACAGCAGATCATGTAATAATTGCAGGAATATGTAAACAGAATGTACCATTGTACAGTGTACCTGGTTATGTATCTAACACATATTGGGAAAAAAATCCTGAATAATAATATCTAATATATCTAATATAACAATATCTAATATTTAATAATTTAAATAAAGATTTTTACAGTCAGATGAAGTATAAGTAAGGTTCCTTCCATGCCTTTTGGTAAGCTTCTTAAAGGCATGCTTGCTAGTAAGGGGGTTTTAATTATTTAGAAGCTCCAAATCTAGAGTAAGAAACTCTGGCTTTTATCTTTACTGTTCAACACAGATATGAACACAGATCTTAAACAGAAATGAATTGTGCCTTTTCTCACTGAGTTGCATAAATATATGCTGATAGTAAAGGCATTCTGAGTTTCAGGAGTCCTGCATCTTATTTCATCTCTGAAGAATTTGTGCTTTAGAGTTGCAAATTCTTTTGCCTCTGAACAACCCCTCATTCAGTTCCCTTCTCTCATTGCCTTTTTCTTCCAACCTCTTCTCTCTGTTCCTTATTCCAGGCTTCTAGTTTCTTGTCCCTGTTTGCTCTCTTGTAAACAAACAAAGAAAAGGGATTCACAACTTCTATTCATGTCTTCAAAATCCTGTCTTTGAGCTATTTTTCTTGCCTTTCAAGTAGTGAAACTGCCATGAATGCATACTTGCAAGTGATAGAAGGAGCATTGCATGCAAGCTCTCAGAATAGTTTCTGCCTCTGTTTCTGTAACTGAGTATCAAGGCCTGAATATCTGGTGCTTAATTTGAATCATCCAAGTGAGTTGGGCTCAATCAATAGATGTCTTTGCTTTATTCAGGGACAAACATACTCCAGGTTAGTCCTGTTGCATTACTTATTTTAGATGAATCAGATAAGGGTTGCATTTTAAGACATGGGAAACTAGCAAAAACTCCCTAAAATTTTTGTTCCATGTGAATGGCCTCTCTCAGGGAAACAATATTCCCCTAAAGATTCATTTTTTTGAAGAGGGGTAAGGGTTAGGGTGAGGAATGAGTTATGAGTGAACACAGCCTGGCCCAAGGTCCAGCTTCATAAAATTATTATAAAATATTCAAAGTAAGGCATAAGAGCTATCTTTCCAGTAGGAGGAAGGCAAAAAAAAGAAAAACAGAAAACAAAATGAAAATAAAAGAACTTCAGAACCTGCTCCAATAAAGTGGGAGAGGTGGACTGCAGGAGCTGCTGCTGCACATACAAAACCCCCAGGTCCATAGAACACCCTAGGGCTCCCAAGGTATTACATGATCTGTCAGACTGCCTAAATACTTGACTTAATAAAACTCAATTGAAAAACTCCTTCTACTTTTCAAGACTCCTGTCCCAGAAGTGAAGAAGGGCTTACATGCTGAAAAGTTTGTCCATGTTTTTTTTCTCCTGCTGTGCCAACTGGTCTAGAAAAAAAACATTATCTCCTGCAAATCTTTCTCCTTGTAAAAAATAGTGCGTGTATGTGGTTTGTTTCAGGGGTGTTTTTTCACTTGCAGGATAGGTTCACACAAGTAATAACCTTGTTTCTGTTTCAACTGAACTCTGAGGGATATAAACCCACTTGTAAATCTCTCTGTTTTCTAAAAAAGAAGTTAAGGTCCCACAGAAAGTTTATGTGAAAGGGGCCACTTTAAAAAGAAAATAAAAGATAAAGTACAGAATCTGCCTAAGTATTTTGCTGACTATAATGAAATTAAGCATGTGCTTAAATGAAACAGGGTCAAAACATCCTCGTTCTGCAGCTCATGGGGGGTGCAGGTACCAAGGGAAGGTTTTTAAACAAAGTTGTGTTAACTGAGTAATACCAGTTTCCAGCACAATCTGTTTGTAAGATAGGGAGCCTGGCCCATGATAATCATGCTGCAGATGAACTCTTCCAAATTCTTTCATGATTCCATTGCAAACTTTAGAATATCAATTAAAACTGCAAGTGTTAAGAAATTACATGTAGATGTCATTACAGAATCACAGAATCACCAAATATGCTGAGTTGGAAGGGACCCAAAAGGATTATCGACTCCAGCTCTTGGCCCTGCATAGGACCATCCCCAAGAGTCACATCAGGTGCCTGAGAGCATTGTCCAAATGCTTCTTGAACTATCAGGCTTGGTGCTGTGACCACTGCCCTTGGGAGCCTGTTCTGGTGCCCAACCACATTCTGAGAGAAGAACCTTTTCTAATATCCAACCTAAACCTCCCCTGATGTAACTTCAGGCCATTCCCTTGGGTTCTGTCACTTGTCATTGTATATCTTCCTCATATAATTAAATTTTTTTTTTAATTAACGTTTCTTGATGCTGAAACTAAACACATAATGCTTAACATAATTTAAATCAAAGTTGAGGACAACAATAAAAGTGAAGAATGATTAATAGAGTGGTTTGACCTGGCTGATGATAGGCAATAGCCCTGGGCTTTAATAGACCCTATCTTTTGGCACTTCTAAAGGCTATCTATCCTGGTTCTGGCCAGGACATGGTTAATTTTTGTGGTAGCCAGGAGGAGGCAAGGCCAGGACCCAAAGGTTATTCTGTACCACCTCACATCAGGGATAAGGGAGTCTCTTCCAGGGAGAAGGAGTTTCTTCTGGTGGAGTAAGTGGGGTGGAGGGAGAGTTGGGGTAACAGCGGTTCTGAGCCGGAGGGAGCAGCTGGGTAGTGCTGGTTCCAGGATGGAAGGAGTGATCTGGGTGGTGCGGCTGCAGTCATGCCAGGAATGAGGACTCCATGGTAAGCATTTTTGCACATGAATCTCTCTCTTTTGTACACTTTTTAAATTAATATTATTGCTCTTACTGTTCTTTTCTTTTTTTTTTACCTCACTGCTGTTTCCAGTGAATTGTTCTTATCGCAACCCATGGTCTTTTCCTTTTGTGCCTCCAATTTTCCTCTCCATCCTGCCGCAAGGGGAAAGGGAACTGGCGGAAGGGAGGTGAGCATTGTGTGGTTTTAGTGGGAGCACTAAATTGGAGAATACTGTTCCTAAACAACTACACTATTCTTTAAAAACGTGATGACTGAAATTCTGCTTTCCCTGCTCTCTCTCTAGTTAAAGACAAAATAAGCAGAACTGCATTAACTGAGAAGGTCCTGTTTGTTCTTTGTGGAAACTGGTGATTTCAAAACAATACAGGTGGCGAGGTGGCATGATCAGGCAATATATAGGAAAGTTGCCCATAATTTACAGAATATTTGTAAAGAGACTGAAAATCAGTTTCAAACAAAACAATTTAAAAAGCAGTGGTAATGAGTACCTTGGCATCTGTGGAAGCTAGATCTTTTCTCACCACATTTTTTTCTAGCAAATTTGCTTCATGAAAAAAAATGCTTGGAGAGGAACAAAACAGCAATTGTACCTCTCTTTTTCTTTCTTTTATTTTAAATTCCAAGATGCCTCCAAAAAAGCTAATAATTTGGCCAGACACAAAAAATATAACTTTTTAAAAATGTAGCTCTATTTAGTTATTAGTGCTTATGCTGAGAAAGACAAAATTTATTATAAAAAGGGCACTAGAAATCAGTCTAGTAGCTTAAAAGAGCAGCCCAGCTCAAGGTAATGAGGGTGGTGAAGGGAAAGAAGAGAAGGTGATCTCATTAATGAAACAAAGCACGGACTGTCCATAAAGAAGGATGTATTATGCTGAGAATCAAGTGAAGGATGCACTTGAAAGGAAAGGTGCCGCTTGGATATTTGACCATAGTTCTTTGAGACAAATCTTGATTAAAAAATTGAGAGAAGAGTCAATCCTTCATAAATGCATAATTGTATACTGCTGCTTCCCATACAATGGTTCCTTTATGGGCTGCCTCCTGCTCTCTGCTCTGTACTAAGCTCCAGCTCTGACAGTACAGGTATGACTTGGAGTCTTGAAGATTTTGAATGTTGGGTTGGGTTTTTCTCAAGCAGACTTCAGATCTTCTGAGCAACACAAAGGCTTAGCTTGTTCTCAACATAGGTTTTTGAAATTCCCTTCAAATATAAAGAGGAAAAATTAGTACTTTACTACCTGAAAGACAAATAAAGCATCCTTTGACTACAATCATTGAACTCTAGAAAAATATTATTTTAAGCTGGGTAATATGATGCTAGTTTCTTGCTAAACAGCACTCTAGTCCTACTACAGTAATGTGGAGACTCAGTGGCTGAAGGGGAGGGTATGTAAGGGTAAATTACTACTCATGATAAAAGTAAAGGAATGCAGTCAAGCAGCAGGTAAGAAAAATATGAAATGAATGGATTTCTCTTGTTGTTTTAATAAAGACTGTTTACTGTGCAAGAAGAAATGTCTTCAGAGTAGGAAATTTCATTTCTGGATTAGGAAAAGGCCTCCCTCACATCAACCAACTTTTCCTATATATAGTGTTATATATAACTATATATACTATAGAATAAAGTGTTATATATAAATGAAAAACTGTTATTTTCCTTCTGCCTGAATACTTGAATACTTCTTTTTTCCTGCTAAAGACCCACTATCTTAAGTGAAAAAAAATTAAAACATAGAATCATAAAATCATAGAATAAGATGGGTTGTAAAGGACCTCTGAGATCATCAAGTCCAACCCTTGATCCACTACCACTGCAGTTATTAGACTATGGCACTCAGTGCCACATCCAGTCTTTTCTTGAATACCTCCAGGGACAGAGAATCCACCACCTCCCTGGGCAGCCCATTCCAGTGCCTG
This sequence comes from Pachyramphus minor, assembly GCA_013397135.1. Lineage (NCBI taxonomy): Eukaryota > Metazoa > Chordata > Aves > Passeriformes > Tyrannidae > Pachyramphus > Pachyramphus minor. Next base: position 236,761 of record VYXB01007292.1, on the reverse strand, counting down.
ATTACCCTCTCTGTAAAGAACTTCCTCCTGATATCTAACCTAAACCTCCCCTGGCAGAGCTTTAGACTGTGCCCTCTTGTCTTACTGTTGGTTGCCTGGGAGAAGAGACCAACCCCCACCTGGCTACAACCTCCTCTCAGGTAGTTGTAGAGAGTGATGAGGTCTCCCCTGAGCCTTCTCTTCTCCAGGCTGAACAACCCCAGCTTCCTCAGCCTCTTCTTGTAGGGCTTGTGCTCGAGTCCCTTCACCAGCCTGGTTGCTCTTCTCTGGACCTGCTCCAGCACCTCAATGTCCTTCCTGAACTGAGGGGCCCA